>JAVTVY010031513.1:0-12352 GCA_036873755.1 Hanleya hanleyi | reverse complement strand
CGATTTATGATAGAGGGAACTTCCTTTTAACCTGCCTCTTCTATCAAATGGTCTATTCAGGAATTAGCACATCGCCATAATATCAAAAGAGTTAGCCGGTTATACATTATTTAACTGGTATTACCACTTCTGGGAACGTGTTCAATCATAAAATTCAAGATGTTACGCTACTTCTGCCTATCTCGAACAGCCAAAAATTCCGATAATATCCATCAGAAAAACTACTTCCGTTCCATATATAGCTCCGTTTTTCTTTTGGATGCTCATACGCTCTGTAGCGAGAGTCTTACTTTTTGCAGAGAGATCACGTCCGAAATTACTTCCTTCCAAACTACATGTAGCTGTCGCAAAATGAGTGAAATAACCTTGAGTGTAACATTAGACCAAATCCCCCCACAACTTACTAAGTTCTTAGTCGAGGGGTGGCTGAGATACATTTTAGAACCACCTAATATCATGCTGTCGCCATGTAAAACTGCTGACCAATCCTCCCCTGCAGAGGACACAATTTTTCATTGGATGCCACTTGGAACTGGTCGCAGCTGTCGATAGTGTCGCTGAATTTGTTCACCTTTTCCCAATCGAAGCAAATGAAACTACTATTGGATATGCTAGCTGCTATTGTGTTGTCACGGAACATATTTTGGAACCGGCTTAGTAAACTGAAAGTTGAACTTGAACATTTTCCAAAACGACCGACTTGGCTAATTAAAATAGGTCAATATCATAGTCGGGATTGCTGTAAATTAAGTAGACTGTCAATATATTGGCATAAATTAGTAATTAATTTGAACTACCTTTTTGAAACCAGCCTATATGCGTCACAGTCGGACATTTGGACGGATAATTTAGATATTAATGTTGAACAATGAAATGGAACTGTGTGATGCTTTTTAATTATCCTCCAAAAAAAAACTTCGTTAGCTCTTCTCTCTTGGTAGATTTGATAAAAAGATGTGGCATTTTTCAATCTTGCATATCAAGTTACATGTCCAAAATTGAGGATCTTACATTCGTGGCTATTTAATATGAAAGTTATGACACGAGTTGAGTAAGTTTTATATGTTGCGAGCTTTTTGATTCTGTTTATCACATAACTGATTTTAAGCAAATTATAAACGCATTAATTCGAAATATTTTATCATCGCCTCTATCTCAAAATTTTCTTTCTTTGTTTCTTGTCGACGAAGAAACGTCCGTGGCTCAGGCGCATCACAACCTTACAAGTTACTGTATACGCTAAGCCGATATAGTTCCAAAACGCAACCGAGTTTGAGCACCTCCCTTTTAAGGCTGTTCAGTTTCCACAGCATTTCAAAATATCGTAGACCATTTCACAACAGAATGCAGTAAGTGTAACTTGTTAATTAGCTGTTCTTCATACATTATTTATTTTGGATCATTTCATGCCACAAGTTACACTCGTGTTCGCTGCATGTCATCATGCGCGCGACATGTTGACGAGTTCCCAGCGACGTGACGACAAGCTAGGCTGACAAGATCATTTTGAATACGGTACGTAATCCGTTTGAAGTCTGTAATCATCCAGATCTATTGCAAGAAATAAGCAAACATCGAGAAGATTCCATATAGATATATTACAGAAGAATGAACAAACGTTTACTTTCGAGATCTGACGGGATACGGCACCAAAATAGCGGCCTGGCTCGATTCGCCAAACAACAATGACAGACTACGGTACGTGCTTTATACAAAATATGAAGCTCAAAATTGTCGAAATAATGTATTGCCTATCATTGCTGCTTGTATGGCTATTGACAATTATAGTATGCAGGTCGATGCATGTATCTGAATAAAATGATCGTCTTGCATATATCTATGTTGTTGTTGCATTTGTGAACATAGTATTTCGTAGTAAAGTTTTATCAATGGGAAAAATAGTACAATGACGTCACCACCAACCGTAGTAATTGATTTTCTCACGCTACATGTACTATCCAATCAGCTTGTTTGAAAGTGTTATGTCACTAGTTACATACGATATTTACGTCAAGGCTTTATGTCACTGAATAACAACACAGTTATGTGATAAACTATATTCTTTCATTGAAACGCATCTGAACTTCCGTGCTAAACGCAAATAATTCAGCTTTACTCCTTTGATTGTGGTCACTCATTAGAGTTTCACTTCATAGAAATGCCAATTGATTGTTATAATAAAGTCATCAAGCCATAAGATTGTCTTGATCTACACAGACATCTGATAGTCAGAAGAATCCCTGACGAATCTCAATTTATCTTGAGGATCTGTCTAGAAAATCGAGTTTCCCGAGTCAGTGTTCGATAAATCATGACTGCAGGCCAAGAAAATAATGAAGATTGCGCAATTGCATAATGGCAACTATCATAGCATAACTGTTTGTTATAATGAGTGTATCGCGCTGGACAAGAAGTAGGTATACGTTTTCTGTTTTCTGAGTTGTCGGCATTTTGAGAATTAATTTGGAACTGCCAATATGCTTACTGCTTCCAAATGAGTCGAGTGCCGTGAGATCTTTGCTTTGGTTGGAGAATGATCGTCTGGTAACTCGAAAACTCGTTAAAATGCTCTTATCGCGATGTAATAATAAAAAACATTCTGTTTTTAATATATACTCTGAGCTTCTTCGCATGAACGTAAATTAGTACACTTGTGTTTTACCCTTCAGCTGTGATATTCATCGATCGATCAAATTAAGTTGAGTATTCGTCGAATTAGAATTGAATTAGACTAATTTGAAAATGAATCTGCAATTTATTTCGCAGGTAGGCCACACTGCTGTGAAATAGATCGCGCTGTCGCGCAAAAGAAACCCTATACTTCTTGAAATCTAATTAGATTGAACCATCGATTCATATGCTAGGAGACCCACACGACTCAAAAGTGTATTTTAGCCCCTTTCCTGTCCAGGCGGATTTGGTGCTTCAAAACATTAACGCGGAATCATGGGAAAATTCAAATGGCGGCCACTACATGTACATGTAGGTGTCCTCAGAAGACCGTGTTTTCGCTATTTTCTGCCAATTTTATTCGCATTCCCTTACAAAAAGGCATGGAAGTAATCTATTTAGCAAAACTTCCAAGAATCTTCCATGGTTCTATGGAAGGTTTAAGCCTTCTACCTCAAGGGGTAATGAAAAAATATCAATTATACGGATTCTCGAAGATCTGTCTAGAAAATCCTGTTTCCCGGGTCATGAACAGGTACAATACAAGCGTACCTGAGATACAACACATATCACGAATCGTTAGATTCTTGGTATGTGCTTTAGAATAGGTTAACCAGAAGACTATTCTGTGAAGTCATGTGACGCAGTCAGTATGTCGGCACCTCTTCCCACTTCCCTTATATGTGTTGTAATTGGATAATACTTGGCTGTGAGCCAGATAAATTAATGACGATTGCGTAAGATAAGAACTAAAAAGCATGGCATCAAAGTTTGCTCCAATACGTGTATGTTTTTATTAACTGACGCTGGAAGAAACTAGATACGTATATGCATTCTGTTCTCTGAGTTGTCCGCATTCAGCGTTTGAGAATTAATCTGTATGCATACGGCTTCCAGAGGAGTCGAGCGCTGAGGGCGTGTTTACTTTGCTTGAAAGCAAATCATTTGGGAACAGTAAACGCTCTCTAAAATGGTATCGGCATGAAATGAGGACACCCATTATGCGGTTTAATACATACTTTTTCACATGAACGTCTAGTAAAGCACTGTTGTTTTATGCCCTTGCCGGGATATTCGTTATCTGATCAAATTAATTTGAGTATTCGTCGAATGAATTAGGATAGTCTTAAAATCAATATGTTTTTCCCCGTTGGTACGCCACACTGATGTGAAATTAAGAGCACTAATTCCCTATTCGTGTGGAATACATGTTGAAAAAAGTGAGGATACCAGTTGTTTTGATTCCGTCAGATGCAACATTCAGTATTCAGTCGTCACGAAAGAATTTCCATGTCAGTAAACGAAATACCCTTTAAGGTACACAGTTACATGTAACACAAATTCGGTATAGTTGTTCAAATATTTTAATATGATGGTCAGCGAGGGCTAACCGTGAGAAGAGACGTAAAATCAACGTCGAACTTTTATTTTATTGACTTTCCTAAGGCAAATGTTATATCTCTCATGATATCGAAGCCGGAACATTCTTACTCCTACGCAAATTATGTCGAAACATGGATATCTCAGATGAACAGATCACATCAGACGTTACCACTCGATGTTCCTACAGGCGATGCTATTACAAAGAAATTACTTGATCGAGCGTATTTCTCAAAACGCCGAATTTGGAGTTTACTAAAGGCTTTCTCCCTCTTGCAAAAAGCAAACTTTTGGTTGTGTTTTTCCCGTTGATGACATTTGGTATTGGTTTTAACTGTCTATCATGATAGATTTGTCGATTATTGACGCGTAAACTGTTTTTGTGGACACCCGCATAATGCAGAATGGTGGATATGACGCTTCTGAAGATTGCAGTTGGAGACGTTAAATATTACTCAGTAGATGTTCGACAGACATATCTAGTGTGGAGAACAGTGCAAGTTTCGTGTTATACGCTAAGCCATTCCAGAAAATATTGACCATATGCATCAGGAACATTAGTTTCGTGTCTCTGATATGTCAATATGCAACGATATTGGCCCATTACACTTCGTGTGTCGTATAAAAACATTAAAAAATAGAAAAATAAGTAGAAATGTGTGCGAGGTAGTTGACAATCAGTCCAACAATTCAGAAATCCCGTGCCAAGTAGCGGAACGCAAAATCAAACAGAGATCTCCAAAAAAGAAGTGTGCATCATACAGTTCCATCACTAAATAAACTGCAATCGTCCCAGTGTCTGTGGAGACGTCGTCTATCCCACGTGATAAATTTACCAGATCTGAGCACATTGGGTTTAACACAACCTTGGAATCTGTAAGAGTGTGATATTGATCTTACTCTAAGGATTGGTATTTGGTCAGCTATAGCTACCTGACCACCCCACTGTTTTGGAACATTTGATCTGGTCCGGTGCTATCTGTCCTACATGCTGGTAACCTGGACTGGCCCAAGCATGCAGGTAAAGTTTACCTGCATTGTTGGAGAACTGGTTTAGGTTACTTTATCTCATGTGGCTGGACAAGTCGCTCCTTGGTTAGGACAGCTGGACATTGGGTGTGTTTTGTGCAAGGCAAATACCGTTTTGCCAGGTTAGTAAATTTGGTTATGTTCACTGTATAATCATATATGTGGATTAATTTCTGGATATCAATATAATGCTGTTATTATGGTTAAAGATAACATAAATTTAAAATAGACCGTTGGCCGTATTTGTAGAATATTGTATAGCCGACAATTGCTTGTGCAATATGAGCTATGAATTAATATTGTATATATTGGGTCTGTGATAAAATACTACGCTTGTTATGCTTAGCTGATATGGTGGTATTTATGGGTTTCCTTGTTTATATTTGCAGCACCTGTTGTACTGCTACCCTCCTAAATACCCAATATATTTCCACTTGTCAAAATAAAGCCTTCTATGATTTTACCCGTATTCACCGGACCTTGGAGTTGTGATTCATAAAAGGATTCCATCTCTCCGTTTACAGATGGAAAGCAATTTTATCCAATAACTCAGATCCATTCTAAATCTGAAATGAAAAAATGGAATAAACACACACATGATAAGCGCTCAATATTCCGTTGTTCGATAGGTCTTAGAACTGTGACAATAACTGAGGTGGAATCTAGCATATAAACACTAAATGTCAGTCAGCCGAGTAGTACCAGACACGACTCAAACGACTGATTGTTCCCTTTCAGTCGATTCGCATCCTACTACTTCGGCACGGTCGTAATCACTGACCGGCTTATGACAGGACAGGACCTGAACCTGATCGATCCAGTCAACATCAAATAGCATTGGGTGGCTTTATCTTCTTCGGTCAAGTCTGCCAGAGGGTTCGCTCAACCAGATCAGGTCTTTGTCGATTATTCCGTTACCTAAAAGACGAGTTAATCAACTGAAGCCAGCCATGGAATAAAGTCAGCCTTCAAATATGCCCAGAACGCTTATCTTTTGTTAGCAACAAACTTGTGTTTTCTGTAATAGTCATTTTATTACTGTTTGAAATTGGTTCTGTCTACCGTGAAAAGGTCGTTTCGTTATTCACGAGGAACTTCTTTTGCGGAACACAGTTGAATACTGACTCGTTTCTGACGCCAATATATGTTGTATCCATGAAGGAGGGATTTAGAGTTCAGAGATTCAATATTGCTTGCAAAAAAATTGATTCTGATGGGAACCAACATCACCTTCAGCAAATAGGAGAGATTCTGTAACCGGCTTACGCCAGCTCCCTCTTCAGTTTATAACACATAGCTAAGGCCCAACGATAAAAATAAACTGAAACAGATGTACAGGAAAACAGTCCGCTATATATTCAGCAGATTTTATATGATATGAAAGCACATTTTGATCTAAGAAACTAGTTATTCTAAAGGAGTTGAAACAGAAGAGCATGCTCTTGTTCCTCAGTAAATACTGCTGGTTCTCTATGATTTGAGACGATGCCGCTGCCGACTCGCTATAGAAATGCTAAATGTCTCACAGCCTAACTATCCTGAACCATAGATTTGAGAGGATGATATCCTCAGTTATCTCTTCGTATTTTTCTCTCCGTCTTATTTGGGGTTCGGATTAAGGTAAGCCATATTGGATCTAATCTACGAGAGTCATAAGATTCGAATATGTGTTTTTGTTCCGTCGCTGTTCGCGCTTTGGATTTGGTAGAGTATTGAATACACGGATTGGGCTGTTACCTCAAAACGACACCGCGGAATCAATATCCCAGTAGACTTTTGGTCTGGGACATCATTTTTCCATGGTAGATGGTCTGAAGCATACATCGAACTTAGTCATGTATATCTGATGAGCACAGTGGGGACAGCGGCCATTAACGTTTAGTTATATAGCTAGAATGCATTTGGTGTGGACTTGATCTACATGTACTTGAACGTGAATTATTTTAACCCTAACTGGCATGTGGGGCGAACATTATACCCCTTCCTACCAAACGTTTCACCGCATCTCCGGAACCAAGAGAACAAGAGAGCTGAAGTTTTCTGATTTTTCCGCGTATCTCATTGGTTTTACTTTGAGACTATTTACATAATCCTAGGTGCGACGTATAGCCAGGCGATTCACGCCACTATGTGAATTTCTGCTCACTGCAGTCCAATATGTCTTGATTGAAAGAGTTATTTTTTCCATGAAACAAAAACAAAGCACTTAATCTGTTGCCAGTCCACGAGTCTTCCAGTCTTCCTGGATGGCAGAATGATTGAGAAAGGTTGTCACAAATACCAGCCAAGAGAAAAGAAACATAAATTGCTCTGGTCTTGAATGACCATTCTAGTCTCCGAGGTCCGCCCTCTATACATTTTATTCGACAAATATATGTAGGTTTATTGTTTTGGTGGGAAATATAAGTCATACGACGTCGGGTATTACAGGTTAGTTTTTCAGGATATTCTTCCATTTACCAGGTTTACTCCATGTTGAGGCTTTTACTCCATCAAACTTCCTCGATGCTCATCCGTTATCATCAGATGAGTTACTTGTTTGAGTGGATCGGTCATCCCGAGATAGCGTATCTAATTCCGCTTAAGCGTTCCTAGGGGCCATGTGAATACTTCTTATTCTCTACATGAACAGCTGCAATAAAAGCGCAGCTGAGATACTGAAGCTTCGTCCGAGAATCCACCGTATTCGCGGGTCTGAATGTGCGTTGACAAGGGAAGCTTTCCAGTAGAGTCATATGGTTGCTTATAGTCGACAGACGTCGTCAATGTTTCTCAACTCTTGCATATCGCTCCAATCTACATAACTATTAGTCCACCTATTGTTTGACTGGAGCAATTTGTGATTACGAGTATTTTCGGTCCTGTTATGAATCATTCCGTTCCCTGGAAGTGAAAATAACAATCGTGACGGTTAATTCAGAAAGTGTTATGTATTCGCTACTGAGAAGAAGAAGTATAAACAAATGTGGATAAATTCACGTGGCCTCGAAGGTCTCTCTCGAGCTGATTTAGGGGCTATTATTTTGAGCAATGTTAACTGTGTCGTTACTATTATGCTGCTATTATGCACCACATGTTCCGGACAAGAACTAACTAAGAACTTCTATTTTGGCTTGATCATTTGCGATTGTGCGAGGGAAAAGGAAATCATGTAGTCGGGTTCAGTTAATCTGTCATTTCAATGATTCAATTTTTATATTCTGCAGGCGGCTCCTGTGGTCTTCAACATATCTATTCAACCTGACGATGTTTGCAACGACAATTCAAGTCTGTGTTCAATGACAATATTTGGCAATATAAAAAGAATATCTTTATCCTTCGCTATAACAAACACCTTCTCACTCAGTCAGTTTGCGGTCGGTAAATGTTTAGCAGATTCATAACTATACAGCTGTTAACAAAACAGTCTGGCTCTGATTTAGATTTCCCTGGCTATCACAATACCAGTCATCACGAACGGGAGAATCAAACACTGAAAGTAAACACTGCCAGAGTCAAGTCAAAATTATTCATCATTCCTTTACGTCAATTGACAGAGAATCTACTGTCGATCAATATGTGAATTGGCTCCAGTACCCAAGATGTTATTTGATTTCGACAGAACCACTAACCGTTTCATTAATAATCTCTGATTGTAGTTTATCAAAGGCTCTCATCCACACAGCACTTATTTTCTGTAAATCAGGAATGTCCACACAGTCAGCTAAATTCATTTAGCCTCTTCTATAAAGTTCACTGGCCGTAGGTATTCCGAATTTTGATAGGGAAAACTTCATTTTAACCTGCCTGTTCTATGAAAGGATCTATTCAAGAATTATCGGATCGCCCCGAAATCAAAAGATATGCCGGTTATACAATATTTAACTGATATATATATAGCCCCTTCTGGGAACGTGTTCAATCATTCAGAAAATACAAGATTACAACGCATATAAGGGAAGTGGGAAGACGTGCCGACATACTGACAGAGCCACATGACTTCACCTATTCTAAAGCACATACCAAGAATCTAACGATTCGTGATATGTGTTGTATCTCAGGTACGCTTTTATTGTGCGTGTTCATGTGGCAACTTGGTTGACATGACCACACGGCCCCTAGCACCGGCATAAGTTGTTACGCCTCTAGGTCTGCCTATCTCGAACAACTAAATTTCCCCATAATATCCAACAGAAAAACTAGTTTCGTTCGACATATAGCTGTGGAAACAACTTCTTTTTATTTTGGATATTCATACGTTATGTGCCGAGAGTCCCACTTTCTACAGAGCGACCACGTCCCAAAGTAGTTCTAAGTCAAAAAGTGGTAGAGATACATTACATATTTTACAAATGAAACTTCCTAATTTCATTCTGTCATCATGAAAAACTGTTGCCCGATCCTTCCTTGCAGGAAACACTTTTTCATTGGATGCCGCTTGGCATTGGTCCCAAATGTCAATAACGACGCTGAATTTGTATTGTGGACGAGGGATATTTCGTCCTGTTCCAATTGAAGCGAATACAAACTATTATTGGATATGCTACCCGCAATTGTGTTTTCATTGATCATATTCTGGAATCAGCTTGGTAATTTGAAATTTGTAATTGAACTGAGATACCTCCATTTCCCAGAACGACAACTTGGTTGGCTAAATTAAAATAGGTCAATATGATGAAAGGATCATTTAATTGACTAGGATTGATGTAGAACTGATGTAGACTTAATATTTGGGATAACTTATTAATTAATTTGAACTATCTGTTTCCATCCAGCCTGTATGCGTCACAGTGGGATATTTGGACGGATAATTTAGGTACTAATGTTGAGCAATGACATGGAATTGTGTGATGAGTTTTAATTAACCCCGAAAAAAAACCTTTGCTAATCCCTCTATCTTGGTAGATTTGATAAAAAGATGCTGCACTTTTCCAATCTTGCTTGTCAAGTTACAACCAAAACAATATTCCTGCGCTGAAACGCATCTGAACTCACATGCTAAACATAAATAATTCAGCTTTAATCCTTTGATTGAGGTCACGTCTTCGAGTCTCACTTCATAGAAATGTCAATTGATTGTTACAATAAAATCATCAAGCCATACGATTGTCTTTATCTCCCCAGACATCTGATAGTCAGAAGATTCTCTGCCTAAACCTAAGTTATATAGAATCTCGAGGATCTTTCTGGATAATCGAGTTTCCCGAGACAGTGTTCGATAAAACTTGGCTATAAACCAGGAAAATGACGATTACCTCAGATCAGAACTAAAAATCCTGGTATAACTGTTTGCTCTAATGATGTGTTTTTATTAACTGTAACTGGGAGAAAGAGGCTTTTAGACTTAAGCATTCTTTTTTCTGCGTTGTCGACGCATTTGAAATTAAGTTGGTAATACTACTACGCATACGGCTTCCAAATGAGTCCAGTGTCGGGGGGTCTTTTAATACATCGCTTGAAGAACGAGAGATCCTGAAGGATCTTGGCGCCCACCATTGTCCGATAATTGTAAGCTAATGACAAGAGGATCTTTTTGTCCATTGTTACTAAGAACAAACGCTTGATTTGTAATTTTGTTTGCAGAATTTCGAATCTGAGGGAAAAAGATCGAAAAAGGGACACTGGAAAACAACAAGTTTCAAGATTTCTAAAAACTGTACTTATGTCGGTTGTTATAATACAAGCGAAAAGAGCAAAGTTAGTCTGAAAGTGAATGTCCGGAGGATCCTTCGTCTTCGTTTTGTAGTATTTTTGTTTGCACGTGTCATCATTGAGTACTGGAAGCGAAGACAAATCTCTTTGACCCTTTGGCATGAGCTATGAAACATACTTAAAATTTTATAATTAGGAACGAATGCTAAATTCTGTTCTGTTTACTGGGCTAGTTTGAGATATCTCTTTTAAGATACCATGCTCGAAAATAGTAAGATGGTACAATACTTAATACTGAATGGATCCTCACAGTAATGTTGAAACTTCGAAAGTGTCTGAATCCTGATTATCTCCCTTGGATCGAAACACGCAGTCGTCTACAGCTGTCGAGTTGTAACGTTGTGTCTCAAGACGTCCCTTCATGTAGCCGACCCATCGGTAGACGAAACAGTGGGACAGTTCACTGGACTAAGAAAACATTTAAAATTTGAAGAAATACATTTTTAATTCCGAATTATTTGAACTCCTTGATATGGAAGGTGAAGGTATCGATATTCTCTAAAGTCACCACATAGAATATGTCCCACTGTTTGATCCGCCGACTCGTGTGATGCAACGTCACAACTCGGGAATACCGTATTAATTTGAAGCGTAACTTGGATTTTTTAATCGAACCAAAAACGCTATCGCGCACAACTAGGCCCCATGTGGGATCTGTGCACCAAATTTCAGAAAGATCCATGAAGTAGTTCCTGAGAATTTACGATAACAATGTTTTCAAGTTGAAATTCAAGATGGCCACCTGGCGGCCATATCGGATTTTTGAATCGAACCAAATTTGAATCAAATTTGAGGAAGATCCATGCAGTACTTCCTGAGAAATCACGATAACAAAATTTCATGTGGAAATCCAAGATGGGCGCCTGTTGGCCATATTGGCTTCTCGAATCGAGCCGGAAAAGGTACTTTGCACAACTAGACCCCAAGACGAACCTATGTACCAAATTTGAGAAAGATCCATGCAGTACTTCCTGAGAAGTCACGATAACAAAGTTACATGGGGAGATCCAAGATGACCAAGGTATCTTGCACAACTAGACCACAAGGGGAACCTGTGTACCAAATTTGACAAAGATCCATGCAGTAGTTCCTGAGAAATTGCAATAACAAATTTTCATGGGAAAATACAAGATGGCCGCCTGATGGACATATTGGATTTTGGAATCGGACCAGAAAAAGTATCTTGCACAACTGGACCACAAGGAGACCGTGTGTACCAAATTTGACAAAGACCATGCAGTACTTCCTGAGAAATCACGATAATGTTTCATGGGGAAATATAGGATGGCCGCCTGGTGGCCATATTGGATTTTCCATTCGGACCGAAAAGGTATCACAACTAGACCCTAAGGGGAACCTGTTTACCAAATTTGAGAAAGATCCATGCAGTACTTCCTGAGAAATGACAATAACAATGTTTCATGGGGAAATCCAACATGGCTGCCTCGTGGCCATATTGGATTTTCGAATCGGACCAGAAAAGGTATCTTGCACAACAAGAACCTGAGGGAACCTGTGTACCAAATTTGAGAAAGATCCGTGCAGTAGTTTCTGAGAAATCGCGATAACAAGGTTTCATGGG
>JAVTVY010031512.1:0-12221 GCA_036873755.1 Hanleya hanleyi | reverse complement strand
GAGATGAGGGATGGATGGAGTGATGAGGGAGGGATGGAGTGATGAGGGAGGGATGTAGTGATGAGGGATGGGTTGATCAGGGATGAGGGATGGAGTTATGAGGGATGAGGGATGGAGTTATGAGGGATGGAGTTATCAGGGATGAGGGATGGAGTTATGAGGGATGGAGTTATCAGGGATAGAGTTATCAGGGATGGAGGATGGAGTTATCACGGGATGGAGTTATCAGGGATGGAGTTATCAGGGATGAGAGATGGAGTTATGAGGGATGGAGTTATGAGGGATGACGGATGGAGTTACCAGGGATGACGGATGGAGTTATGAGGGATGGCGTTATCAGATCCCTGAGGGATGGTGTTATATGAGATCCCTGAAGGATGGAGTTATATCAGATCCCTGATAGATGGAGTTATATCAGATCCCTGAGGGATGGAGTTATATCAGATCCCTGAGGGATGGAGTTATATCAGATCCCTGAGGGATGGAGTTATATCAGATCCCTGAGGGATGGAGTTATATCAGATCCCTGAGGGATGGAGTTATATCAAATCCCTGCCGGATGGAATTATGTCAGATCCCTGAGAGATGAAGTTATATCTCATCCCTGAGGGATGGAGTTATATCAGATCCCTGAGGGATGGAGTTATATCAGATCCCTGAGGGATGGAGTTATATTAGATCCCTGAGGGATGGAGTTATATCAAATCCCTGCGGGATGGAATTATGTCAGATCCCTGAGAGATGAAGTTATATCACATCCCTGAGGGATGGAGTTATATCAGATCCCTGATGGATGGAGTTATATCAGATTCCTAAGGGATGTCCTTCTTGGATGCAAGAAGTTTTTTTTCTTCTTAAACTTTCGTATCATCTTCCTTGGACACAAATGATTTCTCCCTCATCTCTGATTTTGGTAGCATCTCACTTGGATACAATCATATCATCTTCCTTGGATACAATAATTTCCTCCTCATCCCTTACTAAAGTTCAGGATCATCTCAACTGGATGCAACAATTTCTTCCGCATCACTGTTGGCTTCCTTTCTCAACTTTAGTAGAATTCTCCCTCATCACTGATGAATAACTTCCTGAACTTTAGTACCGTCTTACGTGGATAAAACAATTTCTTCCCCATCTTCATTTGATGAGGTCCTTCCCGTACCTCAGTATCATCTCACTTGGATGCAAGAATTTCTTCTTCATCTTTTGACGACTTCCTTCCTAAACCTAAGTATCATTATACTTGGATACAACAAATTGTTCCTCATCTCTGACAACTTCATTTCTGAATTTGAATCCAAGTTAAATGCTATAATTTCGGAAATGAAGTTATCGGAGATGAAAAATTACTGTATCCATGTGAGGTTGAGAAAGGAAGTCATCAGCGAGGAAGAAATTGTTTCAGCCAAGTGAGATGATACTTCGGGAAGGAAGTCAGAGATGAAGAAGAAATTATTGTATCCAAGTGAGATGCTACTAAAGTTCAAGAAGGAATTCATCAGAGATGAAGAAGAAATTATTGTATCCAAGTGAGATGCTACTAAAGTTCAAGAAGGAATTCATCAGAGATGAAAAAGAAATTATTGTATCCAAGTGAGATGGTGCTAAAGTTCAAGAAGGAATTCATCAGAGATGAAAAAGAAATTATTGTATCCAAGATACATGATACTAAATTTCAGTAAGGAAGTCACAGAGATGAAGAAAAAATTATTGTATCCAGGTGATATGATGCTAAAGTTCAAGAAGGAATTCATCAGAAATGAAGAACACATTATTGTATACATGTGAGATGATACTAAGGCTCAGAAAAGAATTTATCAGAGATGAAGAGGAAATTATTGTATCCGAGTTAGACGCTACCAAAGTTCAAAAAGAAATTTATCAGAGATGAGGAATAAATTATTGTATCCAAGTGAGATGCTGCTAAAGTTCAGAAATGAAGTGCTCAGAGATGAGGAATAAATTATTGTATCCAAGGGAGATGATACTATTGTTCTGAAATGAATTTATCAGAGATGAAGAGAAAATTATTGTATCCGAGTGAGATGCTACCAAAGTTCAGAAAGGAAGTTATCAGAGACGAAGAATAAATTATTGTATCCAAGTGAGATGCTGCTAAAGTTCAGAAATGAAGTGATCAGAGACGAGGAAGAAATTATTGTATCCGAGTGAGATGCTACTGAAGTTCAAGAAGGAAGTCAGAGATGAAGAAGAAATTGTTGTATCCAAGGGAGTTGATATTAAAGTTCAAGAAGGAACTCCTCAGAGATGAGGGAGAAATTTTTGTATCCAACTGAGAAGATACTAAATTTCAAGAATGAATTCATGAGAGATGTGGGAGAAATTGGTGTATCCAAGGGAGATGATACTTATGTTAAGGAAGGAAGTCATCAAAGAGAAAGGAGAAATTCTTGCATCCAAGTAAGATGATACTAAAGTGTGGGAAGGACGTCAGAACTGAGGAAGAAATTGTTGTATCCAAGGGAAATGCTACCAAAGTTCGGGAAGGAAGTTATAAGAGATAAATTATTATACCCAAGTGAGATATCTGATAACTTTCTTCTTGAACTTCAGTATAATGTCACTTGGATACAAGAATTTTTTCCTAATCTCTGATGAATTCCTTCCTGAAAGTTAGTATCATCTCACTCGGATACCATAATTTCTTCCTCATCTCGGATAACATTTCTGAACTTTAGTAACATCTCACTTGGATGCAAGTATTTCTTCCTCGTCATTGATTTCTCTTGGTTCCTGAACTTTAGTATCATCTCACTTGGATGTAATAATTTCTTCCGCATCACTGATGACTTTCTTTCTCAACTTTAGTATCATCCGACTAAGATACAAAAAATTCTCCCTTATCACTGATGAATTCCTTCCTAAACTTTAGTACCATCTTTCGTGGACAAAACAATTTCTTCCCCATCTTTGATGACGTCCTTCCCGCACTTTAGTATCATCTCACTTGGATACAACAATTTCTTCTTTATCTCTGACTTCCTTCTTAAACTTGAGCAGCATCTCACTTATTAATATAATAATTGCTTCCTCATCTCCGACTTTATTTCTGAACTTGTATCCAAGTGAGATGTTGTAAAGTTCAGAACCGAAGTTATTAGAGAAGGAGAAGAAATTATTGTATCCAAGTGAAATGTTGCTAAAGTTCAGGTCTATTTGGATAATTAAATGATACATGTATCTAAATTTTCTTTCAGTGCCTATCTTTTTATCCAAGTGATACTTAATAAACGAATAAACGATAAAAATAAGAGGCAGTGGATACCGTAAGGGTAGAATAGCGCGATCGGGTCTATTTGGATAATTAAATGGTACATGTATCTAAATTTTCTTGTAGTGCCTTTCTAAATAGCCGGGTATTTATGGTACAATAGCCGATCGCGCTATTCGAGTTATTGGTTTTTAATCATTTTTTTTTGTTTTTTTGTCCTTTTGCCTCGGTGGCTTTGTACGCGGCTCTTTTGTGCCTGGGGCTTTTGTCCACTGCGGCTTATGTCATAGATTCAGATATCATGATCGTGGTTCGATTTCTGTTAAAGTCTGTGGCCGTTAGAAATAGAGGTCCGCAATCCGTACCCGATATGGCCATTGCAATCCGCATTTTTATACAGCCCCAAACCGTCCTGGTGATGGACGTTTTGCTCGTGGACGTTCTACTGGTGGATGGGGAGCTGTTGAACCCCACTCAGGGTGCCGGCGATAAGTTATGTCTCTTTAGTCTCACGCGGTCTCACAAAAGTTCAATTTAGAGTACCGGGTAGCACTTCTTCTTGTCTGTTGTTCTTATAATGATTGAATTGAATCCCAAAATTCCCCTATCCAGGCCAACCTGTGGTGGCTGATATCTGCCATGTCGTATCATCGTACTATCGCCCTATTTTCACTGGAGCGATGGTACAATAGCATGATACGATGCCATGATACGACGGCACGATGCGATGATACGATGGCACGATTCGATGATACGATGGTACGATGGAAATTCCTCCATCGTACCATCGCATCGTACCATCGTATCATCGTACCATCGCGCTTCGGAAGAGTTGATCAAACCAAAGTCATACGCAAATAAATCATATTAATTGATTTTTAATAGTTTTCATCCTACTGTCGTGTTATGTTTGAATCCACACATCGTACCATCGTATCATCGTACCATCGTGTCAACGTGCCATCGTACCATCGTATCATCGTATCATCGTACCATCGTACCATCGTACCGTCGTATCATCGTATCATCGTACCATCGTACCATCGTGTCAACGTGCCATCGTACCATCGTTCATCGTACCATCGTATCATCGTATCATCGTACCATCGTGTCAACGTGCTATCGTACATGTACCATCGTATCATCGTACCATCGTATCATCGTACCATCGTACAGTAGATAACCCCTGCTCCGAGATAAACCATTCCACCCCTATCTCACCCACCCCCCGCCGCCGCCAACCCCACCACACCCTCGATTTGGGATGCAACTTATTGAATATTTGCTATACATAGTGGCAAAATAAATGAACACATACACAGATAAATGCAAGTAAACGTTTAGAAGATAGGATATCAAATCACAGAAATGTTAAAATTTTTCTTTACACACGAAGTTCATTTAAAAATTAAGTGGTACTGGAAAATCATGGTCAATCTTGGCTATTCGCATCTTCGCTGACCCAAGTCTAACACTATACACGTGTTGCCTTGGCTGAACGTAGCACATTATCTGATCAGAATACAGGTCTGGTGATGTCATAGGGCTATAAATATTCTGTGGTCCATATTAGGGGAAGTGCAATGTATGACCTCTTTAAAATTCAAATTTGATTGGCTCTTCGACGGAAATTAACATCAATACACCCACCACTTGTCATATTTGGAGATCACACAGGCAGACATAACAAAAAAATCCTAGCTCCTATCTTGATTGGCTATATGACATCACGTGCGTTTCCCGGTTTGAACAGTTTACTCTATTCAATAAGGTAAATGACGGAACGTTAGTGTAGTATTTAGCTTGAAAATGGGAAGATGGGCAATTCGTACAGGCATCTTGCGCGGCTCGTCGCAGATCGTGACCGTTCTTGCCTATTCTCGGAGGGAGTACGAAAGTTTTGAAATGTTCAAAACATTCGCCGGCGAAGTACGATTAAATGGTATACGTATAGCATTTTTGGCAGCATCCTACTGCGTTCTCGCATGCATTATCCTCCTATCGTGTATATTCGTGGGTAGTCGTAGTAGTTCTTTCCGTCACAATTCAGCAAGAATGGTACGATTGTTGGACACATTCTACGCTTCTTGTACGACCATACTGAGAAGAATTCAACACGATGTGTGGCGACAGTACGAATACCCGCAACAGTACTACGAATAACCACGCTTGCGCTACATTTCATGAAGAATAGGCTACGTTTCCTCGCGAATCTCGTACGATTGCATAGGATTGCTCCACGATCTCTCGCGAAGACCATCGTATGTTGTACATTTCATAGAGGATGGATCATATATATAGTGGTGGGAATCCACATCTGATGAGAGCATCGCTCGGCCGTATTTAAAAAGGTTCGCGTGGCCTCCTGTGGGAGTCGTGTCACAGCGTAACAGGTTCGTACTGCATTCGTACTCACATCGTACTGCATTCGTAGCAGATTATCGAGCATTCGAGGTGGGTTCGCGGGTTGATGCGTAGGGCGTTCTTCATTGAATCGTACTGCAAGCGTACTCATTCTTGATGATTCTTGTTAAATGCTTATGGCTGTCGTGCAACCCTTACCAAAAAATCTTGTAAGATCTTGTAGGATTTGAAATTTTCTTACAAGATCTTGTAAGATCTTACAAGACAGTTTTTTTGTCCTACACGATCTTACAAGATCCTGAAGGACAAAACTGGCTGTCCTACAAGATTTTGTAAGATCCTGCAGGACAGCTGTCCTACATGATCTTGTAAGAATAAGTTTGCCTGTAGGACAAAAAATCAGTTTGCTTTTGGAAAGTATTTTTACAAGACAGTTTTACAGAATATCCACAACATTGGATCTCCAGTTGAAGATATGGTTAGCACTTTCTCTTTCAAAAATGGCAGGCATATTATCATGATATATACCAAAATTGTACTTCTCTCTACTGAATCAATCATATGGAGAACCTCATCTGTTTCACTCAAGTAAGAAAATTGTTCTTAAAAATAAAAAAAAATCTATCTGATAATAGTTTACCTTCAAACCTGATTGGGAAATTCTGTCAAAGTACTACATTTGTTTTTCAATATGTTATCTAAACGATGATACAAGTTATCAATATAACTATTTTGGTGTTTGGATACAGCGACAAAATGCGACGAATTCTTCAATGAATACCAACAACAACAACAGCTTGAATTAAAAAATACACAAACTTTACGTAAGACTTCAGAGATCATATTAGTGACATATGGGTTTTCATTCGAATAAAATAAAGATATCAATAATATCAATCTCTACATAGTGTTATCAAAATAGTATCATATTTGTGTAAGAAATCTTGTTGAATTTATATTTTATAATAAAATTAATAAGTTTAATAAATAATTAATTAATAATCAGTCCAATCCAAAGATTTTATAATAAAATTGGACATAATGAAGAAAATAATTTTAGAAGAATACACCAGTTCTAACATGATTTTCAAGAAAAAAATGTCCATTAATGAATACTCTACCCTCTTCATTATCACCAATTATATACAGATAATATTATTCTATTTTCCTGGTAATCTATTACATTAGCAATTGACTTGCTGGCATTATTCAACAATTTGAGGAGAGTTATCTCCCCTGTACCGGTATATTTTAATTGGCCACTGGTGGCGCCACCATGCTGTCATATGAGAACAACAACAACAGCAGAAAAACATGCAGGATAGAGTGCAAAAAGAAAGTTGATTTGTTCATGTTAAGCTGGAACTATTGAGGTTTAAAGAACTGTATTGCAGATGGTGATGAGTGAAGCTACATGTAGTGATGGTAAGTAAGTTATAAATATAATTATAATGTTATAACTTAATTGGCAAAACAATTCTAATTTCTAGTTAAACTCAGAATGTTGTAATGTGGACCCTCTATGAGCTTTAACTATCAACAAGTTTCTCTTCATATACTTGGCATATTAAACAATTGATACTCTTCTCAGTAACTACTGCAGCACTTCACCTTATATTTGCAGTCAAAATTAATGACTCATTTAGCCTGGAATTCACAAAGAAATATCCATAACTCGATCTGTCTCAAAATTCCTTTCAGATCTACCCAGGTTCATCAAGGCAGTGTGAATTGCCATTGTTGCATTGTCAGCTGGAAAAGCCCAGGCTTGGGGACCTCATGTGAAGATTGGCCAAGTACCCCTGGAGGAAATACCCCGGAGGGTGGGATATATAGGTTATATCACACCACTGCTTGTGTATTTCCTGTTCATGTCAAACAGTAGGATTTAACTTGCTAGGAAGTTGGGGGGGGGGAGCGGGGGGGATGTTAGCTCTCAATAAATCAGTTGACATCCTCACTTGTTGTTTTGAAATGTTGATCGTTTCCTGCTTATATTTCCAGAAGATTTGAGAATATTTCCATACCAAAGTTCTGATGAAATCGCAAAGGAATATTTATTAAAATAAATTGATAACAAATACACTTTTGGCATAACCGATATTTGCTATGATAAAAATGTGACCAGGAAAAGCAGGATAAATTATGATTAGATTTCCTATCACCATAACCATGATAACAGGCTATATTTTAATTGTCTATTTATTGCACTATTCTTGACCAAGGCTAAGGATTGCTGCATAATTCAATTGTACATCTGTACCCACATCTTGAAAATGAGAACATTTCGTTCATTCATTTCATTTAAAACGTTTTAAACAATTTTTTTCTCCTCAGATGCAACCAATCGGACATGTTCGAGGCGCACATTTCATCGACTCGGAGCAGACATGTGATCATGGAAATCATGCAGCGTCTATTGTTGAATTACTTCTTCGCCAAAGAGGAAATAGCATCAGGCAATATTACATGACCAATACAACTGGATGACGAACATTGTTAAAATCATATTAGTGTACATTCTCAATATTTTTTCCAATTGTGATTGCGTTTTCATTTAGTGTTGATCCATAATTCTGGATTCCACTTCAAAATATTTTGCTTCAAATCCATGAATACTACTTAAGTATCATAATTTATATTGCTTTATAATACTCATAACATGCATTCAACAAATGACTTGAATGACTTTGGTGCTACTGAACCCAAATAATCTTTGTTCAGTGAGCGGCACACGTTTGGTTTTTGCAGAGGGCACACCAATAACAATAACATCACATTTCTATGATATTTCAATGCAAATCATCCTGGTTATCGTCACATTCACTAATATCAGCATTACGCCAGTTGAATGTAGTGTAATATTTTTAAGATTTCTCTAATCATACTTTTTCGCTAATGTCACAACAATTTTATACCATTCTACCCATTTAAATTATGAGGATAACCTCTGAATAGTTTCAGAATAACTTGACACATTGATAACTTGATAACAATTTCTTTGCTAATTTGATGACTTTTCATTTTTTATAGATTACTGCCAGAAGAAGTTTCCCTGTACCAGCAAGGTGATTTTGGACGCGATGAAATCAAAATTGAATGGGGAGCTAAAAAGTTATAAAAGACACTTGATCTGTTGAGAAAAACATGGATGCCTTGGACTTTGGATGCTACGTGCATGTGCTGGTTGCTATTCCTTATATTTCTATTTTATATAATAAAATGTATGACATGACAACATAATAATCCCTTGTGTGTATAGCTGTATATACGTTTCTGTTTTGTGTGTATAGCTGTCTATACGTTTCTGTTTTATACAATAAAATGTATGAAATGAATGCATATAATTTGTTATGTTGACTATCTCATTCGACACGAAACGTTTCATCGTAAACCTGCAGTATATTGGACAACCCTGCACAACCATCCAGCATTATTCTATCTGCGTTAATTGACACAAATGACAGCCCTGTAGGACAACCCTGTAGGATCCTGAAGGACGGTCTTGTAAGATCCTGTAGGACAGTCTTGTAGGATCTTGTAAGATCCTGCAGGACAGTCTTGTAAGATCCTGTATGACAGTCTTGTAAGATCTTGTAGGATCCTGAAGGACGATCTTGTAAGATCCTGTAGGACAGTCTTGTAGGATCTTGTAAGATCCTGTAGGACAGTCTTGTAAGATCCTGTAGGACAGTCTTGTAAGATCCTGTAGGACAGTCTTGTAGGATCTTGTAAGATCCTGTAGGACAGTCTTACAAGAAAAGTGCCAAAATCTTACAAGACTGTCCTACAAGATCTTACAGGACACTTTCTTGTAAGATCTTACAAGAATTTTTGGTAAGGGAAGGAACCTACGGCATGCGTAAGGGATTCGTAGGACAGTTTCAAAGAGGCCCTCTACAGGCGAATTGACACGAATCGACAAGATTAAAATATTCGTGGTCATTGGCCGGCATTCTCCACCCAATTCTTGACAACGTGACTGGCGCTTAAAATGTTTTCATCGTACTATCGTGTTATGTTTGAATAAACACCGTCATTTCATCGTATCATCGTACCATCGTGTTATCGTACCATCGTGCCATCACGCTATCGTACCATGGTGCCATTCTACCATCGTATCATCGTACCATCGTGCCATCGTACAATAGTATCATTGTACCATCGCGCCATCGTACCATCGTGCCATCGCACCATCGTATCATCGTAAAATCGTACCATCGTCTTCCTGTACACATGCGCACAGAAATTTCGCATAATCCTCAGGTTTTCATTTCCACAACAAGCGAGGTGTGTTGGTGAACATTAGTAGTATATAAAGGTGATGTTTGATCCAGTTGACCTAATATGGTAGAGGTCAAGATCGCTATAGTTCCGGCAAAGGTCACTTTCCGAGTACCCCAGGTGATGTATTCCTCCGCGGTGATGCGATCAGGCCCGACGGTGATGCGGTCACGTTCGGGTCCTGGGATAAGCCTCCGCGGAAGTAGTTTTCACCCATGTAAATTTCTAGTCACGTCAATATAATGTCGCTTCGCCTAAATCTCCGGGAAAGTCCGGAGGGCAGCTGACCTTCGAGGTCAAGGGTATAGCTTCTAGGTTGTAATCCCCATACATAGCCATACAGCGAGAGAGTCGATCCCGCATTGCTCGCTCCAAAGGCGGGCATGTTAGCCACTGTATCACCGGTCAGTCCATTCCAGGCAAGGTTGAAAAATACCTTAATATACCTACTTGGGTGAAATATTCAATAAACATAACCTATAAGTGCCGTATCATGTTATTGAATACGATTCTATAATCAGTGCCATCCCAGATTCGAAAAGTATCTCTCCGCAATTTCAAAACAAATTGCTTTGAGAATTTCCCTTTTACCATCGATCGTGCTGCCATCTGGACGTAAGGAAGAATTGCAACTCTGACTGAGCGAAAACTCTGTTGATACAATTCCTGGTTATCTCCTCTGATTGGAACATTTCTAAATAGGTACGAATTTCCCTCCAGTTACTTCAATGTTAAACTCTCCGGCCATCTCCAGTGACATCATGTCCGGGTCAAAGGTCACGCCCCTTGATTAATAGGCTATCAGATGATCCCCTTCAGTTCATTGACATCTCCGGAAATGTATGTTTGGGGTTAGAGTACTGGGGTGGCATATTTTTTCTTGTGGATTTACTATGGGGTAGGTACTGCGCGGTCACAGTCAGTTGATGTGAACGTTTTTGGATCGTGGTGGACCACTATTGGTCCGGATTGGTCGTGGGAGGTGTCGTAATGAAGTACTCGTGGGGGAGCAACCGACTGGACGGGTATGTACTGAGAGTAGAGCTATAGTGCGCATGCGCAGGCAGGGAATTGTGGGAAAAGGGCATTTGAATGGACGTTAGGGGTCGAAATGGCCAAATATTGTTCCGAATGGGTCGTGTGGGGTATCCGTTTGAAGAGCTCCTCAAGGCCGATCATGTCATGGGTATGTGCATGTAAAACTAGGATTTATCTCGAAAATATAAAGTTCGGAAACACGGACTACCCCCTAAAATATCTAAGACCCTATCAACCAGGTCTAGATGGGCTAGTATTGGTTCCCAGTCGATCGTGACCTGCCGAGAGGTGCTGGTTGGAAAAGTGGGCGCATGTATAAATTGTCACAGAAAAAAAACGGAGAACGGACTTTACACCTGGTCAGTCGTAGTAATGGGAATTTTGTTGTTGAGATTGTACAGTCTCTCGATTTCCGGAAAGGATAACTTACAACAGGCGTACATAAAAAAAAATGCGCCCCTGCATCAGGAAAACAGCCATGGCGATCTATGAACAGCATAGCCGGCTACCGTTTGAAATGAAAGGCGACCCCATGCACAGGTCCACCATGAAGACCAACCGTCACTCGGAAGAGGCTATTGGGCTATCATGCACCGAGGCCCTGCAAAATGCGATCGAAATGCGCAAACAACTGTTCCAGGACATGTTGCCGCTAAAGTATCCTGGCCTGCCCGACGACGATTAGAGCAAACGGGTCATATTAAACATGGCCGAAGATTGCAGTTTCTGGAATGGCGGCTTCTGATTAGACAAGAGCAGCCGAGAATACATCTAACGGGCAAGAACGAATATGACAGATGCAGCGCCAAATGGCGGCTTCCGATAGCAAAAGAGCATACTTGAATTGTAAACATATCTAACGCGGCTCTCCCAGCTTGGATATGATCTAACATTGGAGAGAATAAACAATATGAAAACTTGTGAACGAGTTGATATTTCTTTCTTTCATTTGTTTGCTAAGGCGATACGGCGTTACGATAACGCTTTAAGGCGTTGAGATAGGCGTTAAGGCTTTAAGATGGGCGTTAAGGCGTTGCGTGGGATTCCCCTTCTCTCGATGTAGGTTTTGCTATGCATATAACCTTAAAGTGGTTGGGGCATAGGGCAGCACCTCCGAAACTCCCCTTTCTCTAGTACTCCTCAGTGCGCATGCACATATGACTTCAAGTCTGGCTCTACCCCATAAGGGCTTCAATAGGATGCAACTCATGTTTGAATACAACCTGAAGCTAATGGTTCACAAACGACTTTATATGACCACTCACTCACACACTCATTCACTCAGTCACTCAGCCCCAGTCCT
>JAVTVY010031511.1:0-13471 GCA_036873755.1 Hanleya hanleyi | reverse complement strand
GTTACACGTTGTTCCTTTGTGTACTTGACCCAATCCGCTGTATGGAGAGGAGGAAGAACGTATCACATGAATTTCACCGTGGTTCCCTTACGGTTTGGGAGGCACTTCTAAGCTTTGAACCTTTCGGCATTGAAAATGTATTCTGGATAAGCAGATTTTCTGAGGCTTATCTCTTAATAAGTTTCAAATAAAGTATTATACCCTCCGAAATATTGCCAACTGTTTATTAAAAATTCATTGGAAAGTCCCGTGACGGAATCACAGAAAATGGACACGATTTAGATTAGCGTTGCTATTCTATTTGTTTGCTGCCCTGTTACCATGTGATTAGTTTCAACAACTTGACCCTAATCCCATGTACAATAATGGTACCGGTAATGGTACCGGCAGAATATATAAGTTTAGCTAAACTAACTGATCTGATTATTCTAATGTGTTATTTCATAAGAACACACATTACCCAGTGTGGATAAATCTGACCTTTTCTTAAAGACTGTTTGATTATGTTGAAACGTGATTAAATGTGACGGAATTACAACAGTTTTGCGATGGAATAAGATTTATTTCATAGGAACACACGGTGATAAAACTGGCCAGCGGTGATAAAACTGGCCTTTTCGTAAAGATTGTTTGATTATGTTGAAACGTGGTTAAATGTGACGGAATTACAACAGTTTTGTGACGGAAAAAACAGTTTTCGTGGCGGAGTGCGCATTTTAAATTGTTTCGATAAAATAGCATGACAAGTATACATTTTCTAAAAAAAAACAAAAACCAAAAAAAACAAAAACAACAAAACTTTCTAAAATGAATTTACCACATTTCATTTTAAAATTGAGACTCCAAACTGTTACTTTGTCCAAAGTATACAGTCCTGTCAAATGCATACGATTGATACAGGTGCAAAATGCATCTTCCATATACTGAAGTTAGAATTTATTTGATCAGGAAACAGATTGGGCTTATAAGACATCTTTATTATTGGTGTATTCCCCGAGGTTACAGGAAGCGTATAGAAAACAAGCGCTGAATGAGCGCAAAGACCTCCGTCGAGGCAACAGGGTCAGTAGGGGAATAGTACATCACTGAATAACATAGGGCCGGATGCCAAGCTCAATTTTGCATTTGTTGACGTGAACTTCACCAATGGTAATTAACGTGAGGTTCCCCATTAGCATGTCCAGCTAGGGATGTGGAAGTCACATTCCCCGCAAATAATATTTCTTTGATTTCACGTGCTTGAAATATTGGGGTATGGAATAGAGTATATTGATGGAAAACCTGGAATACTGCTTGAGACATTAGGCCCCTTCCCACCCACACCTCCCCATGAGAGGACACCCCCACCCAAATCAACACGTTAGCGGCAGAAATGAGACCCTGTGTGCCTAGTTTTACCAACTTGCTTGTGATTTTATGCTATAGGCCCCACACATCAACACTTCATATTTTGTACGTGTACAGTATAGCATCCTCATTGACAGAATCCTCTACAAAACACATCTGATTTTACCGACACTTCGTTCTGATCTGTCTCAGCATCATGTGTGGTTTCAATGGGCTCGGAATAATTTTGTATACTGGTGGTTACAGGTCACCTTCACCATAATGTATCAATTACCATGGACTTGTACATGTATCACATTCATATTGAATGGTGATGGCTGATGAGAATATTGCCAATATGGAACAAATGGCTGGATTCCAGCGAATAAAAAGTTCATGTTAATCATAAACAACATACAATTAATAATACTATCAAATAATTATGTATATTCCTTGTCGACATCAATATAATACAGACAATATTATGACTGAATCAGGGTAACAGATATCCAAGGGTATATATGTCTACACTAAACTGAAGGAGATCCATGATGCGTATTATATTATGTTGTAAAACTTCACTTGCTAATCTCGATTATGTTGCTTATTGTGAAAATAAATGAAGTTATGAAAATAAATTTAGTATGATTGCCCAGTATCCTCAAATTAGAAATATCTTCAGCAGCTAAAGTTAAGCCAATCATAACAATATATGACACCATGGTACTCAGGAAATGAAGTCTTTGTTTCTAGAAGCTAAATCATTTCTGACACATTCAAGTCCTCACCTGGTCAAGGGAGATAATTTTGTAAAAAAAACAAAAAAACAAAAACAAGTATAGATCCACACTGGCGCAGACCAGAAAGTTGTATGACCTTTGATGATATTTGTGGAGCATGCTGCAGGACTTCAACTTTCATGAATCAGATATTATCCACACAACCCATTCTACATGATATTTTTGCCATAGCACCGATAAACTAGATCCCTTCATTTATGTGGTCTAGATCCAGGTGCTATTGGGGGCTGCAGGTTTTGTAAAAGTTAGATCCAATTATTCTGAGAGAAGGAATGAAGTCCGGCATGGTTGTTTTGAGGTAAAACTGGGCATCCTTGAAAATGTCTGACCGATTGACACATGTATCACTCTGCCGGTCATCATTACATGTGTAATGTTTATTTCCTGAGGAATCAGGGGGGGGGGGGGTTGTGGCCAATCACTGACTCTGATGCTTATGTGCTTCATGACTTACGTGACAGGTTTATGGACTTTACAACATGTTGGCAGAAGATTATTGTATCTTACATCAAGTTTATGTCTGGAACTATGAAATAAATTTAAAGGTAAACATATGCCAAAGCATTGTACATGTATATGTGCTATGTCGCTGTAAATTGCAGGATTAGTGGTCTGTGGACTGCGTGGTACAGTTACGGGCAGCGGCACATGTCTGCATAAGTTTTTCAGTGCTCTCCAGGTAAATGCCATGACTGGAAATATGAAATTAATTCAAAAGCAAACATGCCATATATGACATTGTACATGTATAAGCTTATACATGTGACATGTTGCTGTGAATCACACGTTTTTTGGCTTGTGAACTACATGATACTGTTATGGGCAGCAGCACATGTTTGCAGAAGTTTACTGATGGTTTTCCAGTCCGAAACAGGCAGGGAAATATGAATTTGACCCAAAAATCAACCGGACTATTACACAAAAATACTACAATATAGTACATGTTGTTTGTGTTGAAGTTTCACACAATTTGGATTTCACGGACTACGTGACAGGTTTATCATGTACGACACATGTTGGCGAAACTTTATTGATTGTTTTCCAGTCCGAAACAGTCAGGAAAATATGAATTCGCAGAAAAAAGCAAACCTGCATTTTACATAACAAAGACATAAATTTGGTACATGTGCTGCGCGTTGACAAATCGCACAATTCTGATTTGGCAGACTACGTGAAAGTCTTATGGACTACGGGACATGTTGGGGGAAGTTTTCCAATGCATTCCCAGTCCCAAGCAAGGAAGGAAATATGAATTTGACCCAAAAATCAACATGACTATTACACAAAAATGCTACAATATTGTACATGTTGTTTGCGTTGAATTTTTGCACAATTTGGATTTCAAGGACTACGTGACAGGTTTATCATCTACACCACATGTTATCAAAACTTTGCTAATGGTTTTTTAATCTGAAACAGGCAGGGAAATATGAATTTGCAGAAAAAAGCAAACCTGCATTTTACATAAATACATGAATTTGGTACATGTGCTGCGCGTTGATAAATCATGGAACGAGACTGACCTGCGTTAGAACATATGTCATAGAACATGTTCGCATAGATCTGGAGTAATGAAACACTCTTGGAAACAAGAAATGACTCAAAATACAAACCCGGAAATGGAAAACAACAACATGTCTTGGTTTGCGCGACCTTGGTGACCTTCCCCACCGTAAATTTTATTTCGGGAAATAGAGCCTAATAACGTGTTTGCTGGTGAAAAGGGAATATTTCCTGCCTCCTAGATTTTCACAAATGGTTCCAAAAGGTTTCAAAAAGTTTCAATTTGGAATGGAGTCTATCGGAGGAGAGAAGAAGCGAAAAATCGCATTGTCCGTCTCTCCAAGCTGGAGGGCCGCCATGTTCAATCTCTCGGTGGATGCAGGACAGAACCGGATAGCTCTGGTTTCGAGATTGAGGTGGAACCCGACTACAGAAGCAAGGCCCACTGCAATGCATTGCAATGGGGAACCCCATTATTTCAATTGTGTCCAAAGAAAAAGTGCAAGAAGGTTTCGAGATTGAGGTGGAACCCGACTACCGAAGCAAGGCCCACTGCAATGCATTGCAATGGGGAACCCCATTATTTCAATTGTGTCCAAAGAAAAAGTGCAAGATTTCGTCGGGAACCATGACGATCCCTATTGGAAATACTATGAGTCGTGGGTTCCCCATATGACAATTATTTGGCGGGAGATTTCACGTTGCGTTCTTAGACCTCCGTCTGATCGACGGAGGTAAAAACAGTATGCCAGTTTATGACCTACGAAAGAATGTGGTTTGATTAATTTTCTGGTGATGGGTCGTTATCTGTGGAATTTGTGATCAACTTAACAACTCCTTCTCTCCCAGATTCTAACCCAAGTAGCACTTCCTAAACTTATCACCGTGTAATGGAATTGATGGTGCCTCGTTGTTCAGGGCGGTAACATCAGAATATAAGTCGTGTATTCGGTACTCTTCCTATGCAGACCTATGATTTTATTACGTCTGTCTGAAAAGGAAGAGTATGTATCAGACCCAGGAATTTTTACATGTACGTCTGTCTGAAAAGGACGAGTATGTATCGGTCAACGAAAGAAGTCTCGGTCTTGGATCGGAATGGCTGTTGTTGCTTGTTCTTGTTTCTCAGGAAGAAGAAGAAAAGAGAATTATGCAAGAATATAATTATATTTCTCACCTTTATATCGTAATGACATATTACAAATATTATAAAAAAATATTCAGTGTATAATTAGCGATAAATACCTACGTTCAGAATTTGTTTGACAAAGCAAAACATATTTACTCTTAATTATATTACTGTAACGATACAAACGATAATCATTTCAAGCCACTTCAACCCAAACCGCTGTGAGCAGTGGACCTTCCCTTACTTGAACAATCACTTGTTGCTAAAAGTAACACGAACTATTCATTTATGCATGACATTCAACTCCTTCAATCCTTTCAAGTATTTATATCTATAAATATATCATCCTTTTAACGATGCTCGCACGCACCGAATATCCAACACAACTAGCTCTATAGCTTTGGAAGATATACAGTATGCTATTGTTATTGTATAAACATGTTTACATCTAATGGAATTTATCGATGGAGCGGAAACGGGGGAAAATCGGGCAAAACCGTCTAGTTCGTTCTGAAGTCAACATGACCGATATAGATATGTAGGATATAACTGCATGCAGCCTAACACATATTTGATAAAGCGGCTGTTTTCGGCAGGCACTTTGACAGTTATTTATCGACATGTTATGCTCCAATGACTGCAGTGTTCAGCGCTGTGTATAAGGTAATAAGCCAGACGTACTTGACGGCACATGAAGCACAGAGCACCAAACGGCTTACAGTGAATGGCGCACGTATATACCGGCTGGCGAAATATTCTCGAGTATCAAACCTACAGCGTATTATCGCTAATTAGCCTTCACACACAGAGAGCGATTGCATATTACCCGAAGCTGACAAGCTATGTGAAGGCTAACTCCTGCTTGTTGTTCACAGTGCTCAGAAAAAGTAGAGCGCTTGACCTGACCGTGGTTGTATGTCGGAGCTCTGCAACCTGACCTCGTAATATTGGGCCGAACACGTTGATATGCGCTATACGATAGGACTACATTATTAACTTATAGGGTAATGGTAAAAACACGCTCTCCTCCGCAGCGGGAAATATTCATAAACCACTGACTTTGTGGCACTGCATGTGCTTTGAGGATTACCAGGTTTAACTCTGTACGTCATCGTTTTGGATGTGTTGGTAGCGGAAATATATCGAAAAGTGGCGAGATCCTTTTTGTAAACAACTAAATGTTTCGTTGTTGTTGTTGTTATGTACATCGAGGGTGACTGTTCCGAGAAGCTTTTTACAGGTTCATGCCTTTTGGGGCGAATTACGCATCGTACCAGATATTTGTTTGTCTTACAGTAGTAGTTGTATCCTACGATTGTTCCTATGATTACTAACTACGCCGAGACTGAAACCATTAATTTGACCGGAGGATTTTAGCCATCTAGAGATGATGGTATCGATCAAGATAAGTGATAGCGGGTATTGACGTCCACTGTCACAAAGATAGAGGTAGCGTGTCGTTTCTCAATGTTAAAGTCAACCGATGGAGTTCATCTCATATTCCAGCTTCCCGGCTTGCCTGTCCGTGTACAGCCTGCTGTTGGTTTTACCTTTAGCCGATAGCAAGCTCTATAAAGGTAAGGATATCTTCCTGCATATTTCTTTCTTTCAGGGAATCAACCAATCAATCGATCAGTCAAATGTACTTCATCTCTAATGACTTAGACATATCTACCTCTCATCAGAATCAGTTGTTGTTGTGTTCTCTTAACTTCTAATTTGCGTGTAAGAATATAAACTTGCAAATACAACATATTACATTCGGGGAGGCGGCATACACAAATCTGAGCCATGAGGAAGAATATGTAATATGGGAGCAGCGAAAATGTCAATAAGTTAATCCTACTCTCGAGTGGGAATTTTAATCCCATAATCAAGTAGTATGGGATCCTCTTAACCCCAGTTGACACAATGTCCGGAGCAGACCGGTGCATGTCCTATGTATCATACCTATGCTACATCGTGGAAAATGTTATTCTTCGACTTCTATCAGTTTAAGTGAGGTGAAATATTTGCTTCAAATCCACTCATATGTTTTATTTATCACCCCTTTGTTAAAAAGTTTGCCATGGACCAGAAATCGGTAAAATACCAAAATGAAAGCCACAAAATGTGTGTTGTTGAGTGGAGAGGTCAATGATTCTCAGATGACCTGTTACCTCACCTCGTGCTGCGGTAAACCATGGATCTATAGTAGGCTCCATGGGTAAACTTAGTATCCCTGCACGCGTGTTTTGCTGCGTATCCTTCCACACGACATTGTTTTTCATGGCGTTGTAGTTAAGAGTATAGGGGGAAGATGAATTCGATGGATTTGTCTCTCTCTCCCTAATTTAACGCTGGAAATAGTCATTTGTAATTAATTGTACATCTCTATCTCTCTACCTAAAATAATACTTGATGACATCTTTAATAGGACTCATTTGTAAAGACAAAATATCCGACAGGCAAATGTCGTACGCCGAACACATCTTCAACGATATACGCTCAGCTGTTGCGCACATTAGATGTTTATTATCATGAATGCCCGCCGGATACAAAGTAGATACATCCATTTGTTATCGATATCCTGTATTGTAGTATGTTTTTAGATCCCCTAGGTGACAGCAGTCATCCACTCCTGCCTATAATTAAATTGGAGTCGACATTGAAGTCGTGCCGTCATAATTGCTGAAGTAAAGGCATATTGTATAAGCTATATCCTATTAATATCGCGCTGTATAAGAGGGTCTAAATCTATAGGCGGCTCACTTGCGAGTATCTCCGTTACAAGCTTGGATGAAAAGCAAACAAGAATCCTAGTTAGCCATGGGACAAATTTGCCCGAAGGGTATTCTCGTCTTCATGTACGTTTTTTGCATCGCCACCCCTTGCCATGGTACTTGGATATATCCATACGGAATACAGTCTCATAGAGAATGGTTTGTTCGATATTATCAAAGCCAAACAACACAACTCGACAACTTCCCATATATAGATGAAGTAATATTTACATGAACAGCAAAACACTCCTAGTATGTGACGGTAATAAATAACTTTAGGTAAATCCAAAACTTGCAAACTCATATATTTGTAAAAGATTACATATTGAAATAGCCGCCATATTGCACACAGTAATAGAGTAAAGGCGGGGAACGGCGTTCTCGGGTTGAACATCGAGTGTCAAAAACGAGAGTGCAGAAGGATTAATACTGGGTGCCTTACAGAGAAGAAGGTATAGTTTTTGGAGAGGATGAGGCCTGTTTGGCTTAAAGTCTCGCTACTTCCCGCCTTTTCGCTCTTCCTATACACAATATGGCGGCATATACTCCAAGCAGCCTGTGAAGCAGATGTTTATACCTCTGACCGTAAAGATTGACAGTTCAAGGGGAGATCATACCCTTTCCGGAAAGATTGACAGTTCAAGGGGAGATCATACACTTTCCGGAAGATTGACAGTTCAAGGGGAGATCATACCCTTTCCGGAAAGATTGGCAGTTCAAGGGGAGATCATACCCTTTCCGGAAAGATTGACAGTTCAGGGGAGATCATATCCTTTCCGGAAAGATTGACAGTTCAAGGGGAGATCATACCCTTCCCGGAAAGATTGGCAGTTCAAGGGAAGATCATACCCTTTCCGGAAAGATTGGCAGTTCAAGGGGAGATCATACCCTTTCTGGAAAGATTGGCAGTTCAAGGGGAGATCATACCCTTCCCGGAAAGATTGACAGTTCAGGGGAGATCATATCCTTTCCGGAAAGATTGACAGTTCAGGGGAGATCATATCCTTTCCGGAAAGATTGGCAGTTCAAGGGGAGATCATACCCTTCCCGGAAAGATTGGCAGTTCAAGGGAAGATCATACCCTTTCCGGAAAGATTGGCAGTTCAAGGGGAGATCATACCCTTTCTGGAAAGGGCTGAATATATTCGTATCACTTTACCAGAGTAACCTAAAGTTGCATGGTCATAAATCTTAAAATATTCTAGCTCTGGCTGTGAAACATATCACCTGCAGGCTGGTTGATCTGGGAAACAAAGTATTTCGTCCTTAGATCCACATGACTATTCAGAAACAAACAAACTTTCAGCATGAAATGCAGAATTCAGGAGTAAAGTCTTTTGAGTTCAATGACCATGCACATATAGGTACACGCAGATGTAGGAGAGACAGTATATATAAATAACCATTGAAAAGGTTTTATGGAAGACAACTTCTCTATTGCTATCGAATGTGCAAAACTTTTTTTCGGTTTGTTGATATATCTTTGACATTTAATCACCCTAGGTGTGTCGACCTGTGTTGTAGCAAGTCAAGGGCAAGTCATACTCGACTGAGTCTATATTGTGATCATATGTGACTGTTGACTTTGGTTACCTATTCAGGCATGCCAAATTGACGCTAAGAGCGAGTAGGCTATGACAAGCTATCAGTGTCATAATGTATGAATTTCCAATAATGTTCATATGAAATGATGTTCAGAAATTTAGTTTATTTTTCCATTAAAGTATTATTTCGATCAAATGATACTCATTTGCGGTCATCTAAAATATGGTCATTACTGTAGGGAATGAAAGGTCAATGAAAGCCCTGGTGTGTTCCGATCGACACGCCATCCAGTTATTAATTGAATGCTGTATGCGGAGGCAAATATTATACGAAATTTACAGAACTTTCCATGATAATAACTTAGGTCAATAAGGAAATAACAAGGAGCTGCAAATTGAAAGGTTTATACTTAACACATTGCTGTCTTATGTGCTATTCAATTATGGTTACATCCATCATTTGGGCCATGTCTAGGTATGTAATTAAGAGATGTCCATTGTATTCCTGGAGTTGAGGTATATAATTAAGAGATGTCCACTGTATTCCTGGAGTTGGGTTATGTAATTAAGAGATGTCCATTGTATTCCTGGAGTTGGGGTGTGTAATTAAGAGATGTCCATTTTATTCCTGGAGTTGGGGTATGTAATTAAGAGATGTCCATTGTATTCCTGGAGTTGGAGTATGTAATTAAGAGATGTCCACTGTATTCCTGGAGCTCAAGGTATCACACTAGATGCTGAAAATGTATATATTTATATGAAATTATTTGTCTTACTTTATGCGGACGATACAGTAGTCTTAGCAGAGTCACCTACAGCGATGAAAAATATGTTGTTAAAGTTTTCATTGTATTGTAAGAAATGGAAGCTGAAGGTAAATATATCTAAATCAAAAATTGTCGTGTTTGGAAAAGGAAGAAGATCCAAGGCAAAGTTTTATCTTGATGGTAGGCTACTTGAAATATCAGACATCTATACTTATTTAGGTTTACCATTTAGAAAAAATGGGAAATTTTATACTGCTCGTAAACACATAGTGTCGCAAGCCACTAAAGCTATGTTTAGCGTGTTTAAAAAGATTCGCAATAATGACTTGCCCATTGATTGTCAAGTAAAGCTATTTGATGAAATGATTAAACCAATTCTACTGTACTCAAGTGAAATATGGGGATATGAAAATTGTGATGATATTGAAAGGGTACACTTATTTTTCTGTAAAAAAATACTCGGTATTAAGAAAAGTTCACCCAGTGTAGTAGTGTATGGTGAGCTAGGTAGGGTCCCTATAAGTGTGGATATTTCTGTACGTATGATATCTTATTGGTCTAAACTAGTTAGTGGGAAAACGGAAAAATTGTCTAGTCTTGTTTACCACATCTTAAGGTCTAATCTAGCTGGAAATTCACCATGGTTGCAGAAAATTGAATTAATATTAAATGAATGTGGTTTGAGATATATTTGGGTTTCTCAACAGTTCTGCAGTGTTAAGTGGCTTGTTTCTACTGTGAAGAGAATATTGAAAGATCAATTTCTCCAAAAATGGAATGATCAAGTCCAAAATTTATCCAAAACAGAATTTTATAAAGTTGTTAAAAATAACATCGAACTCGAGAACTATCTTACTGCCCTACCCCCAATGCTCAGGCAAACATTTCTGAAATTTCGAACATCAAATCACAGACTTCCAATCGAAACAGGCCGCTGGGCAAGAGTCCCTCGTCAGAACCGATTTTGTACACTAAGTAACACAGCAGAGGTAGGCAATGAACAACATATTCTATATCATTGCACTAGTCTATCAGACATAAGAAGTAAATACATTCCGCAATATTACTGTAAATACCCAAGAGATGACAAGACATACAACTTATTTAACAACCCTTCAAGGAATGTTTTAGTTAATCTAAGTAGGTTTCTTTATCAAGTATCTGTTATGTTTAGCTCTCGCAGATAAGAACCTAGCAGGATCTGTTGTAGAAGTATTATACTTTCACATTGAAGATAGTGTTCAATAAGATTGTTTATAGGTTATTTACTCTAAATTTCTATTTGAATACCCTGTCCACCAAGTGACTGTAACTGTCCCCCTTATACCAGGTAATCTGGTCTGGGTGTAATAAAGTATTCTAAGAGTTGGGGTATGTAATTACGAGATGTCCATTGTATTCCTGGATTTGGGGTATGTAGTTAAGAGATGCCCATTGTATTACTGGAGTTGGGGTATGTAATTAAGAGATGTCCACTGTAGTCATGGAGTTGGAGTATGTAATTAATAGATGTCCATTGTATTCCTGGAGTTGGGGTATGTAATTAAGAGATGTCCACTGTAGTCATGGAGTTGGGGTATGTAATTAAGAGATGTACATTGTATTACGCAAAATCAAACTCGCCATATTGTTTCTTCGTTGAGTTGTGCAGAACAGTCATTATAAATGAGGCTATTTGCATCTTTTAAACTTCTCGGAAATTGTTTTCATCTTCTTTACATGCCCATAAACGAATTAGAATCAACACAATGCAGTTTTTGCATGAAGGTATATTCACCCCAATATGTGGAATTGCAAAAAATATCTTGGCGAAGTATTTCAAGTTGACCATACATAGCTGGACTAGAGCACATAATATTGTATTCGGACTCTTTAATGCGATTGCCTGCAGAGATTGTCAATAAGGCTGATTTAATGAAGCGGTAGAATCAATGTGTGTTCAGGCCACACCAGACACAAGGGAGGTTGATTAAAATTACATGCTTGGTGTATAGTAGCAGGGGATGATGTTGTGCGTAAATCAAGTACAGTGCATGCTGAAAGGAAAGCTTTTAAATAGGCTTTACAAAAAATGTTCTGTGTCCGTCAAATTTAGTATATCGGTGGACAGTAGTCATGAAATAATTGTATCCTTTAATCTGTATTTCGTCATACAGACCTTGTTTTATGCCAAAGATTCACGGGATAGAGACTCTGAATTGCTCTCGTCGCAGTGTGACGATTGGCATTGCCACCACTGATTTATAACCAAAGCGACCATGTCATCACGCTATGATGTAGTTTGCTGAGGAACATATAAGAGTGGCGGAATGTAACTTAAATTGTTTTATCGAAAATAGGCAAGCCTTTTGGTTGATTGAATCGCTACGGGAGAGTAAAAAATGTGCCACTGTTTGAATGTATGTCGGTAAGGTTGTTGGAAAAATAGGAACAAATTACCTAAAGCAAGGAAAATCTTTGAGAAAAATCATTATAAAAATAACCCGACATCTCTCGCAGTTAACCGCGACTGAAAAGAGCTGCCGGGATGGATTCCATAAGTCAAGATATATCATCAAGGGTTCACAATTCCCATCTTGTTTCGGGCATCCTTTGACCCCCCTTTCTCTCATCCCTGCCTTCAATTGTCGCCTATTGTATCAACTGTGTCAATTGGCTTCCTGGAGTATCGACTGATCTGATGTATTTTGCCTGGTATGAGACGAAAAGACATAGGGCTACATTTCATAATGAACTAGTTTATTGAAGTATTGATAATGCTGGTTTATACATTGTCCCGTGATTCACGACATGGCCTAGGGGTATATAGGCATTAAATAATCCAACCCTACCAGATATCAATCTTCTTGGTTTATTTGAGTCCCTATGTAAGATTATGGCTTGCGGAAAGAGGCGAAGGAAATGATTTCTTCTGAACTTCTTAGAGTGTCCAAAGACGTGGAAGCATTTGATTGGTCCGTCAATGGATATCTCTAGTAAGTGAATATATATATATATATATCATTGAAAATATAGTCTACTGATGAATGTCCAATAAATCGGCTTATAAATCATTTCATTGACTTTTATTGGCGATGTCAATCAGGTTTTCTTGCAATCATGTCTTACGTGATTTATATACCACGGACGTTTTATTAATATGAAGGTAGAAGTTATCCGGATCTAACTTCTGGTAAATTTGATTATCTGTCCGGCATTCGATTAAAATCATCAGTACGTTCTGAATAATCCCAGCCTCGTTGACAGATGTTGAGTTTTTACTGATAGGTACGCGCGTTCAACAAGTGGTAACCGGCACACAATATGGCTTCCGCAGAAACTTGCAGTGCACATCCATATGCTTGTGACCCAGAACCCTATCGAATCTGGACCTGATTGGGTGGAAACTTTGGCGGCCATCTTTAATTTATGCGAAACCATTAATTTTGTGTATCTTGGATACCATTTCGCTTGTCAGTGTGAAACTCGGTATAGTTCGTTGATACATCAAGAAACATTTAAGGAATGACCGAGCAATTTTCCCGATTGGGTGGAAACCTTGGCGGCCATTTTTAATTAATGCAATATGTTTAATGATGTGTATCTCTGATACCATTTAAGTGTTCTATACGAGACTTGGTATATAGCATCGATGTATCAA
>JAVTVY010031510.1:0-13482 GCA_036873755.1 Hanleya hanleyi | reverse complement strand
TATTGAGTACCGGTACCCGTAATTTTATGCGCTTATTAGTCTCAAGAAAACCGGCTTAAAATTAAAGGAAATCAATACATTGAATACTATTTCACGCTCAACGTCAGGTGAGCAGTCCGTATACAGGAACATTGGATCGACAGCATCGGAACCGGTATTTCAGTTCTTGTACCGAGGGTTATCTCGGAGAACAGAAAACCGGCCACAGCGATTGGACCATATTCAACTGTGATAAGCCATATGTTGTGACGCGTATTTTCGGTGAAACAAAAATTCTCATTTATCAGTAACGTTTGAGCACTTTGTGTGTGTATAAAGGATATAATAGAGATCGAGATTATTGTGAAATGTTGGTAATTCCAAGCAGTTTAGTTTTTGCTGTAACCTATATTCACACACGAAACGTCGGGATGGCGTATCTTCGGTCTTGAGTATATGATAGTCAGTCATCAACGGATTAATGGAAAACGGTTGAAATTAAAAACGTTACATCATCTTGTTGAGCCAATTAAGTAATTTGCCTATCTTCAACGTTGTAGAATTCTTGAATAAAACTATACTGACAACTGAGCATACATAAGGTATTTCGATCTCCAGTTTTAAATCACCAAAGCATTAATTATCATGACGTTAATATTATTTCCATCACACACTGGGGGAATATGATACTATTTCAGATTATAACATCTCGTGCCAGTTCTTCGGAAAGAAAATCACTCTTATTCATGCAACACCTAACACGTGGGAATGTATAAACACGAAGTCCATTACGACCTAAGACAGAATTGCTAACTTGTATCAATTCATGTGTGGAGCTACATTGTTGGTGAATACAATGTTGTCATCTGCCACCGCTATCGGGGCAAATGCCGAAACTGCAGTTATATCGGGAATCAAGCATTATAAAAAGAGGGAATATATGCGGCAATCATCGTCGAAAATCCCCACAACCTCATATAAAATAAAAACGCACAAGAAATGCGATGAAATATGACAGAGAAAAATACTGTGTATTCCGGTCATATGAAAAAAATTAGTACAGATGTGAGTTATCTATAGGAGTCATTCTTTTGGAGCTTGTGCAAGTGCAATCATCAACACCCGATCGCTTCGATTATTGACGTCATGACTTTTGACACGGCGAGGAAAGCAACACCTGTGCATGAAATGTACATCTCTCGCTCAACGTGGAGGCTATAGGAAAGGCTTTGAGTGTGCGTGTTTATTTAAGACAACGAAAGTCGGCTCTTTGGCCGTTTGAACTGATCATTATTATTAGCTGGAAAACATCAAGTTATCCATATGGATATATAGTTTACTTTTCCTGTTAACACCACATACATATATGGATCGCACAATCAGCTAAAGACTAACATGCCAGGTGTGTATCTTTAAGTTGCCGTCTGACCACGACAATGGCAGACCCGGCCAGATCGACGTTACGTTACCAAGCCTATCTGTGACGTCACTGAAAAGACAATCAGCTTCGGTGACGACGTTGTCTTTGTTTATTTTGCGTTAAAAACTTGTGTTCTCTCGGAATGTATTATTATAGATCTTGTTCAGCGCTAAAAGCGTTTAAGCAGTTTCATGCATTCCATACGTCGACGGCATGGAGTCGCATCAACAATAATGTGTCCGTTTACCGTAACGAGCGGCTTATAAAAAAATATTAACCCTAACAGGGCTGGGGAAAAGACGATTTTGTGAGCGAAATCTCACGCACAGGCTGACTTAAGCTGTATAAAATAAAATTTCCTATCCACAACTTTCGCCAATATATCGGCGCTTATATCTCACAATTCAGTACGTGAAACGTTCACTTTACCCAGACTTATTTTGAATCATTATTCTAAAACGCAATTGTGAAAAAAAAATCACCATGTCAATATTTCGCACTTGACGTTGACCGCGTAGGCCTATATGTTGGTAGGCCGGATAAGTGTGCTCCCCAAATTAACATCACAGGTATTAGCAAGGATCTTTATGGTTATGTATGGACTTGATTGAAATTTGGAGATAAAATTTCTCAAAAATATTTTGGATGTCATATGCCAAGTTTCACAGTTGAGAGAAAAATCAGCGCCGGTAGATTCCAAACGTCGCGGATATGAATTATATTTTACCGGTAAACACTTTTAGACTCCCATGCACATTACTCCTGAACGGATTAGCAAACATTAATAATTGAAACTGCTGGACTATTTCTAGCTATTGTATTGCATAATCCTATCTCATTTTCACACGAAGTTCACGTTTAAAAGTCAAGATGTTGCCGTCTGACCACGACAATGACAGACCCGGCCAGAACGACGTTACGTTACCAAGCCTGTCTGTGACGTCACTAAAAAGGCAATCGGCTTCGGTGAGAGAAAATCAGCGCCGATAGAATCCGAACGTCGCGGATAGGAATTATATGTTACACACGTTTGGACACGCATGTGCGTTACCCCTGAAGGAATTAGCAAACATTAATAATTGAAACTGTTGGACGTTTTCTAGTTATTATATTGCATAATCCTAGCTCATTTTCACACAAGGTTCACGTTTAAAAAAGTCAAGATGTTGCCGTCTGACCACGACATTGGCAGACCTGATCAGACGACATTACGTTACCAAGCTTGTTCTCAAACGTAAAGATGAGATTTCTGGATATTTTCTTCTCGGAAAAGGTGCTCATATATCTATAGACGCCTTTACAGTCCATTTTATGGTTGAAAGGTGGGATATCCGTGAAGTTAAATATTTGTAAATTTCACATTTATGAGTCTTTACGTCTCTGTAAAGGTGCTCATGTTCGCCTTTACATTCCATTTTATGATGGAAAGGTGATATATCCATGGAGTTTAATATTTGTAAATTTCACATTTATAAATATTTACGTCTCTGTAAAGGTGCTCATGTTCGCCTTTACATTCCATTTTATGATGTAAAGGTGAGATATCCGTGGAGTTTAATATCTGTAAAATTCACATTTATGAATCTTTAAGTCTTTGTAATGTTCTCCTTCCTGACGTAAAGAGTAACTTTCCGACATCTTTTGTTATCACGTAAAGTGGGCCATTTATATGGATTTACGGACTATTAAATTTCTGGTAAAGGTCATCTTTCCTGTCTTTAACGTTTACGTGAAATATGACTGAAAGGTCCGAATAGATCTTCTAAAGATGGTATTGACATCACCTTTACAAGTATCAGAAAGATGACTTTTGGCGCAGTCAGGCGGCGTAGGCCTATGTCTTCGGGCCGATTGATCAGCATAGTTATAAGTGTGCCCACAAATTAACATCACAGGTATTAGCCAGGTTCTTTTTGGTTGTGTATGGATTTGATTGAAATTTGGAGATTACTGAGTACCGGTACCCGTAATTTTATGCGCTTATTAGTCTCAAGAAAACCGGCTTAAAATTAAAGGAAATCAATACATTGAATACTATTTCACGCTCAACGTCAGGTGAGCAGTCCGTATACAGGAACATTGGGTCGACAGCATCGGAACCGGTATTTCAGTTCTTGTACCGAGGGTTATCTCGGAGAACAGAAAACCGGCCACAGCGATTGGACCATATTCAACTGTGATAAGCCATATGTTGTGACGCGTATTTTTGGTGAAACAAAAATTCTCATTTATCAGTAACCTTTTGAGCACTTTGTGTGTGTATAAAGGATATAATAGAGATCGAGATTATTGTGAAATGTTGGTAATTCCAAGCAGTTTAGTTTTTGCTGTAACCTACACACTTAGCCCAGAAGGTGTAAATTACACCTCTACGGGGTGTAAATGGCTTGTCCCAGGGCTAACACCCTTTTGGGTGTGAATTAACACCCTCTCCGAAAGGTGTAAATTTACACCTTCGCGAAAAGGTGTTAAGTTACACCTTTTTTGCTCACATTACACCTTCCATGGGTGTTCATTCACACCTTCTGAATAAAATTTGCACCTTCCAGACAAATTTATAAGCATATTTTGGGGGAACCCAGGGGTGTTTATTTACACCTTTTGACCACACTAAACCTTTCAGTGGTGTTAATTTACACCTTTTCAACACAATTACACCTTCTTTGTGTGTTTATTCACACCTTTTAGGCAAATTTGAATCATCTAGGGGTGCTAAAATACACCTTCTGGTGATCATTCCATCTTCCAGGGGTGTTAAATCACACCTTATTATTAAGAATTACACCTTTTGACTGAGATTACACCCTCTTGGGTGTTTATTTACACCTTTTGGCCGCATTTAAACCTTATAGAGGTGTTAAAATACACCTTCTGGAGATGATTCCATCTTCCAGGGGTGTTAAAACACACCCATTTCGTGAGAATTACACCTTCAAAAGGTGTTAATTTGCATCTTTTTAGTGAGAATTAGTGGTGTTCGTACCACCCAGTAATGGCTCTTGTTCGAGGTACACAATAACAACATTAACACAAAATATATGTATGATATATTTTATTAAGGATATCACAAAAAGCACATTTACATTGGTCTTTTCATGTTAGCCCTCCCTCATATCATAGTTCACTCTCAATCCCTGAAAGCACAAAGTTCAAACGATTAAAAATACAAGCATCCCAACCCACACTAAATTGAGCACGTTATGTTCATGTCACTTATGCCTCCAACTTTCACCCGCCTACAGTCTGTGACCGAAAATCGAAAACTTTGAGAGTAGGGTATTACAGGTAACAAAAATGGCAATGACACTGGGTGGGGGAGTTGTTTGGGGGGGAGGGTGGAGTGGAGTGAGGATAACTGTCATGGAATGCTTTTGTACATAACCTGCTGGGGTGTCCTGGCCTCTGAGACCGAAAATCAAAAACTCTCAGAGAGTAGGGTTTAACAGGTAACAAAAAGGGCAATGGCACTTGATTGGGAGTTGAGGGGGGGGGGGGGACAAGCAGTAAAATATACACATTAATATGTGTCCGAATGTTCATAACGGGTTTTATTAGAAGGCGACACTTTCAACAGGGCAGCCACCTACTTTGCTCAGTTGTCTGTATTACTCAATGTTAAATGCCATAAGAATTGCCTGCTACTTTGGTGAATTGCCACCCACTTTAAAAGTTAATGAAACACTTACATAAGTATGATAAAGAGTCATGGTTCAAAAATGTTTTTCTGTAAGTGAGAAGTAGCTCTTACTGCTCCTGTAACTTTGTCACCGTCCTGGTAACGGTAGGTCCTGGCCGTGTATAGGACAACTTCAGAAAAGGCAGTTCGAGTTATGTCAAGGAGTTGTTTATAACTTTCACGTTGTAGCGTATATTAAAAAACCACTATGCGACGAGCAGGCATTTCAATCCCAGCAGGAGATCCGTCGTATCCAAAAGCTTCTGCTTCTCCACATAGACAGAGATGGTATCCGCGGTCTCCATATTGGAACCCTGGTGGACAATAATTGGTGTCCTGGAGTTACCTGAAAGTAACATAAAAGATATATAAGCATATGGGATTGGTAGTATTGTTCAATCATAATCTTTTACCATCATGACCATTGAGTCTTCTGAATTATACGTTGAATGTCCAAAAACCTTTTATTCTGCCTGCGGATGTAGTAATAAATCATATCGTGTGAACAGGTAGGTGTCAGTTTGTACGCTAGACAGGTTTAAGAAATATCAAACCAGGCCAAATTCCAATTCGAACCAGCATCGCTCATTACTAAGTTATATATATTCATACAAGTAATATAGGAGAAAAGAGAAGAAATGCAGTTTCCGCCTTCAATGCCCTAAAGTTCTTACTTGTATACTCATCGACGTTGTATGTTAGATCTATGTGATTAGCATGTAGAACTATATCGATTACACTCGTGAAGAATTATTCACTTACTTCTTTTTGGATCAGCATGGTTAGGTCTTCCTTGAAATGGCCCACAATGACTGGCACCACGGCAATGGCCAGTTGATCTGTATGAGAAAAAGAATCCATATTAAATTAAATGATGAAAAATACATCTTGACAGTTCCATCCAGCCTCCCCGCCCCCATCATTTCTTTTGCATTCAATGGTTGAAAGAAGGCAGTTTCAGCTAATTATCTTCCTTTGATTTAAATTACAATAAACAACCCATTCAGGGATAAAATGTGTAAGAAAGTGGTATTTTTATATGGCAAACAATTGTTTGTCCAGTATTCCAACATCTACGAACTGGTTGGTCGATTCATAATATATATACCTTCCAAATAATTCATGTCAAACTTAATCTGCATTATGTCCTGCCCATCCAAGTGAAAATCATGCCGATCAATAGATTACTGCATTTTTGCAGGTTTGCAAAATACTCACACTTTTTATCATCTTCTTCCAATGACGGATTTTCCTTCAGCGTCCTTAAATCCTCCTGTTGTTGTTTTGAAGCCAATACGTTGAACACTGCTGACGTGTATTTCTTCATGCTTCCAATTAAGGAACTCTTTATCAATGTCCTTCCCCACAAGTGTGTCAAAGTCTCTTAATAACTGGAAACAGAAGAAAACAAATCCAATTAGTATTATGTTGTTAGAAACCCATTCAGTTTTAGAAGGCTCTTTATGAATTTGTGTATCATCTTCCAATATCTAACCAAAAAGTTTTTTTAACCACGAATAGCTTTAATAATTAGATAATCATTATATTTCTTATCGTCTTATACATTAAAGTTCCATTTTTATTAACTGGAAATATACACAGAAACCAATAGTAAATTTATGTTTTGAAATGTCAATCTCACAATGTAAATGATACTTATCACCTTATACATTAAAGTTCCATTTTTATTAACTGGAAATATACACAGAAACAAAGAGTAAATTTATGTTTTGAAATGTCAATCTCACAATGTAAATGATACTTATCACTTTATGCATTAAAGTTTCATTTTTATTAACTGGAAATATACACAGAAACAAAGAGTAAATGTATGTTTTGCCTGCTGTAAACGGTGGACTGAATTAGGCTAATCGGATTATAAAGACGCACGGTCGATCGTCTAGCCTCGCCAGGGTCCGGTTATTTCGGCGGTGTTAATAAATATATACGACTACTCCCCGTAGTTAGACCCAGACGGAGACTGTTCGCGACTGAACAATTAAATAAAAAACGGACAAGTGAAGTAATTTTCACATTCTTTTTGCGATGGTTCTAGACCTTTTCCCAAAATATTGGAGGACACAATAATACATACATAATACATCGATAATATTTCTAAAAGATTGAACTATATTTCACGTCAGTAACTTCATTAAATCATTCGTCTGATATGAGCTGCCTGTCCAGTGCCGACTGTATTACTGTACTGTATTTTCCCCAAGTGTCCGAAAAATCAATATTTAATCACTACCAAAACACAAGCCTTGTCCTTAACAGTAAAGGAGTTGTCTCCTCGGGGTTCTTCAGGGGATATCAAAGCTCATGATCCGAGAGGCGGACCTACCGAACTCACAGAGGCATTCTCAAAATATATCCAAGCTTACGTTCCGCTATTATCTCACCTGGCCCCGACAAATCGGCCCCTCGGGTCAGATATCAAACTGTGTATGACATGAGCCCTAGAATCCCTCGCATTATGTATAGGAGTCCCACCAGGGACGTCCCAGGGAGTACCGATATGGCCAGGTCGGTATATATAGCGGTAAGGTTTTGAAGCCTGCATGTTGTTCTAAACATCATATAATTCTGCTTTCATATTAATAAAATTATATGTATAAGGGTAAATAGTACCTCAAAATATCCCAAGCATATCGTTCCATGGTGATCCAAGTGTTCCACTGGGCGTTATTAACTATTCCTATTACACTGTGTACCAAAATTCACTATAAGTATACTGCATTAAACTGAGCAAAGCTATCATTGAATAAATTTATGCCGCCATATTGGATTCGCATTCAGGCAAATGAACTCCAACTTTTTATGTGAGCTGAGCATTTTGGAGCACATTTCCAACAGTGACGTGTTCGAGGTAGTTGCACTCCTATCTAACGAAGATAATATTAACAAATATGTGCGAATATAGTGGGTTAAATCGTCACGATTTCGCAAAGTTTGAAACAAGACTTACCCGAAGAAAATCAAACCGCCCTCCATTTTCTCCCACGTGATCCTTGTACGCATGCGCATTGACTAGTATCATTTATAACCTGGTTCCCGAACACAATGGTATAGGTAACAAGCACTTACATAATCGGGGCACCAAGCTAACAAGGTCTGACTCGTTTCTATCTCATTTTGGGGCCTTCTATTGATGACATTCAAATAGAATTTCTATATTTTTAAGCGTCTATATTATTAAGGGTCAAACAATCTGTCTGAGCAGATTATATTAATCAAATTTGGCAAAAGTGTATGTTATCATAGCACCGTATTTTTCGCATGTATGTTAATTCGACAAAGTTTCGAGCTTGTTCTGTTCTGTTGACAGAAGGTGAATGAAACACCGTGAGCAAAAGAAAATACTCAATCGAGTCACAAGTTTAGCTCAGTTGAAACTATGTTTCGATAACTGATTCCGACAGTATAAAAAATATATTCTCCGGTATAAATTATCTGTAAGATGTAACATTTTCTTCACCCTCTAAATACCTGTTTACATGTATCTCCCTTCTCCGACCTGGGTTCACAGGGGCAATTATATTGTACAAATATTAAAAAATAGGACATATTTACCTGGAGGGTTACGTCGTTAATGCCAATTAGATCAGCTAAGGTAGCATTCTGTGAAATGTGATCTTTAAGGTCCGACAGGCTGGGAGTTGCAAAAGGTCAAGCGATTTTCTTTCGGTTCTCACCGATCAACAGCAGGCAAGTCGCCATCTCGCAAAAAGTCCACTTCGATGCATAGAACGAGCGACGTGAAAAACGGCTGTGTGCAATTTATCGTAATGGAAGTTTGTTTTGAAGTAATATCGCTTCGGCTTATATTGGAAATGGTGGACAGCATGAGAAGCGAAGCCATGCTTATTTACAAATTCATGAACAATGGAAGCGATGCATATATTGTTAGGCATTGGCAGAATAAACTCAATAACTAATTGAGCAATAGAATCATCACCGATATGTATAGTTTAACCAAACCTTTGCGTTAGCGTCAAAGAGATATGAGATAATGGCAGGCCGCGGATTATGATTATGGTGTGTTAAAAGGAGTCGTTTCCGGACAGCATGGTAACCATTACTTTATCAAGTAATAATTTGTGACGATAATCGCACAATTGTTAATGAGTAACATGCACAACAAGCTGTCATGATTATCACTTCTCACTTTAGTCCATTTCACACCTTCCTGTCTCAGTGGGTCAATCATAGCCTATAATTTGTACAGCTTCCGTTGTATTCACTGCTTATTGTGCAAATCCCCCATTGAAATGAAGTTGAAAATCACTTTATCTGACAGCTAAGCAGTTATCAGAACTGTAGATATCGATCTGATAACTTCTTACATTGGTCGACAAACAACGTGTTTTTTATATACTTGATATTCAAATTCCCAGAACGCCACCCTCCCCCCCCCCCTCTCCGCGCCCTGTAGTCTTGGGCTCAACCTTGAGTGAGAACACTAGATCGCCTGTTCAATTTTCACTCCCTCGTAAAATCGACTGGGGGATTGAATCTTATGGTCTGCAGCTCGTTTTTTTTATAATATTTCCGTTGGATTTTTTGCTCAAATGTTAGGGACACTGGTCAAATTGTTAGATCCATTGATTTAATTTTGTGTAGAAAGTTGGGGTGCTTGAAAATTTTGATGGTTTATCGTAAGCATGACAAGGAAATACATTTCCTCAACATAGAAATTAAGTTCCAAATGTGTATGGAAAATTAAATATTTACACCTTTTTAACACCTTTTAATAAATTTACACCTTTATGGGTGTAAAATCGGGGTTAGAATCAATCTTCATACATTTGCACCTTTCCTACACCTTATTTACACCCCCTAAAGGTGTAAACATGAACCCAGAAGGTGTAAACGTTTGATTTACACCTTTTTTGCACCTTTTCTACACCTTCTGAGCTTAGAGTGTATATTCACACACGAAACGTCGGGATGGCGTATCTTCGGTCTTGAGTATGATAGTCAGTCATCAACGGATTAATGGAAAACGGTTGAAATTAAAAACGTTACATCATCTTGTTGAGCCAATTAAGTAATTTGCCTATCTTCAACGTTGTAGAATTCCTGAATAAAACTATACTGACAACTGAGCATACATAAGGTATTTCGATCTCCAGTTTTAAATCACCAAAGCATTAATTATCATGACGTTAATATTATTTCCATCACCTACTGACAGAATCTGATACTATTTCAGATTATAACATCTCGTGCCAGTTCTTCGGAAAGAAAATCACTCTTATTCATGCAACACCTAACACGTGGGAATGTATAAACACGAAGTCCATTACGACCTAAGACAGAATTGCTAACTTGTATCAATTCATGTATGGAGCTACATTGTTGGTGAATACAATGTTGTCATCTGCCACTGCTATCGGGGCAAATGCCGAAACTGCAGTTATATCGGGAATCAAGCATTATAAAAAGAGGGAATATATGCGGCGATCATCGTCGAAAATCCCCACAACCTCATATAAAATAAAAACGCACAAGAAATGCGATGAAATATGACAGAGAAAAATACTGTGTATTCCGGTCATATGAAAAAATTAGTACAGATGTGAGTTATCTATAGGAGTCATTCTTTTGGAGCTTGTGCAAGTGCAATCATCAACACCCGATCGCTTCGATTATTGACGTCATGACTTTTGACACGGCGAGGAAAGGAACACCTGTGCATGAAATGTACATCTCTCGCTCAACGTGGAGGCTATAGGAAAGGCTGTGAGTGTGCGTGTTTATTTAAGACAACGAAAGTCGGCTCTTTGGCCGTTTGAACTGATCATTATTATTAGCTGGAAAACATCAAGTTATCCATATGGATATATAGTTTACTTTTCCTGTTAACACCACCACATACATATATGGATCGCACAATCAGCTAAAGACTAACATGCAAGGCGTGTATCTTTAAGTTGCCGTCTGACCACGACAATGGCAGACCCGGCCAGATCGACGTTACGTTACCAAGCCTATCTGTGACGTCACTGAAAAGACAATCAGCTTCGGTGACGACGTTGTCTTTGTTTATTTTGCGTTAAAAACTTGTGTTCTCTCGGAATGTATTATTATAGATCTTGTTCAGCGCTAAAAGCGTTTAAGCAGTTTCATGCATTCCATACGTCGACGGCATGGAGTCGCATCAACAATAATGTGTCGGTTTACCGTAACGAGCGGCTTATAAAAAAATATTAACCCTAACAGGGCTGGAGAAAAGACGATTTTGTGAGCGAAATCTCACGCACAGGCTGACTTAAGCTGTATAAAATAAAATTTCCTATCCACAACTTTCGCCAATATATCGTCGCTTATATCTCACAATTCAGTACGTGAAACGTGAAAAAAAATCACCATGTCAATATTTCGCACTTGACGTTGACCGCGTAGGCCTATATGTTGGTAGGCCGGATAAGTGTGCCCCCCAAATTAACATCACAGGTATTAGCAAGGATCTTTATGGTTATGTATGGACTTGATTGAAATTTGGAGATAAAATTTCTCAAAAATATTTTGGATGTCATATGCCAAGTTTCACAGTTGAGAGAAAATTCAGCGCCGGTAGATTCCAAACGTCGCGGATATGAATTATATTTTACCGGTAAACACTTTTAGACTCCCATGCACATTACTCCTGAACGGATTAGCAAACATTAATAATTGAAACTGCTGGACTATTTCTAGCTATTGTATTGCATAATCCTATCTCATTTTCACACGAAGTTCACGTTTAAAAGTCAAGTCAAGACGTTGCCGTCTGACCACGACAATGACAGACCCGGCCAGAACGACGTTACGTTACCAAGCCTGTCTGTGACGTCACTAAAAAGGCAATCGGCTTCGGTGAGAGAAAAATCAGCGCCGATAGAATCCGAACGTCGCGGATAGGAATTATATGTTAAACACGTTTGGACACGCATGTGCGTTACCCCTGAAGGAATTAGCAAACATTAATAATTGAAACTGTTGGACGTTTTCTAGTTATTATATTGCATAATCCTAGCTCATTTTCACACAAGGTTCACGTTTAAAAAAGTCAAGATGTTGCCGTCTGACCACGACATTGGCAGACCTGATCAGACGACATTACGTTACCAAGCTTGTTCTCAAACGTAAAGATGAGATTTCTGGATATTTTCTTCTCGGGAAAGGTGCTCATATATCTATAGACGCATTTACAGTCCATTTTATGGTTGAAAGGTGGGATATCCGTGAAGTTAAATATTTGTAAATTTCACATTTATGAGTCTTTACGTCTCTGTAAAGGTGCTCATGTTCGCCTTTACATTCCATTTTATGATGGAAAGGTCATATATCCATGGAGTTTAATATTTGTAAATTTCACATTTATAAATATTTACGTCTCTGTAAAGGTGCTCATGTTCGCCTATACATTCCATTTTATGATGTAAAGGTGAGATATCCGTGGAGTTTAATATCTGTAAAATTCACATTTATGAATCTTTAAGTCTTTGTAATGTTCTCCTTCCTGACGTAAAGAGTAACTTTCCGACATCTTTTGTTATCACCTAAAGTGGGCCATTTATATGGATTTACGGACTATTAAATTTCTGGTAAAGGTCATCTTTCCTGTCTTTAACGTTTACGTGAAATATGACTGAAAGGTCCGAATAGATGTTCTAAAGATGGTATTGACATCACCTTTACAAGTATCAGATAGATGACTTTTCGCGCAGTCAGGCGGCGTAGGCCTATGTCTTCGGGCCGATTGATCAGCATAGTTATAAGTGTGCCCACAAATTAACATCACAGGTATTAGCCAGGTTCTTTTTGGTTGTGTATGGATTTGATTGAAATTTGGAGATTATTGAGTACCGGTACCCGTAATTTTATGCGCTTATTAGTCTCAAGAAAACCGGCTTAAAATTAAAGGAAATCAATACATTGAATACTATTTCACGCTCAACGTCAGGTGAGCAGTCCGTATACAGGAACATTGGGTCGACAGCATCGGAACCGATATTTCAGTTCTTGTACCGAGGGTTATCTCGGAGAACAGAAAACCGGCCACAGCGATTGGACCATATTCAACTGTGATAAGCCATATGTTGTGACGCGTATTTTCGGTGAAACAAAAATTCTCATTTATCAGTAACGTTTGAGCACTTTGTGTGTGTATAAAGGATATAATAGAGATCGAGATTATTGTGAAATGTTGGTAATTCCAAGCAGTTTAGTTTTTGCTGTAACCTATATTCACACACGAAACGTCGGGATGGCGTATCTTCGGTCTTGAGTATATGATAGTCAGTCATCAACGGATTAATGGAAAACGGTTGAAATTAAAACGTTACATCATCTTGTTGAGCCAATTAAGTAATTTGCCTATCTTCAACGTTGTAGAATTCCTGAATAAAACTATACTGAC
>JAVTVY010031509.1:0-12184 GCA_036873755.1 Hanleya hanleyi | reverse complement strand
GCTCTCCAGCATCAACGAAACCGGGCCTGTCGAGTTCACCATCAGTAATGCGGATACGGCCTATGTGGATTTAGCCCATACCTTCTTGTATGTGAAAGCCAAGGTGGTCAATGGAGCTGGCACCAGAATCGCTGACCAAGCAACGGTGGGCCCGACGAATCTCTGGCTGCACTCGATGTTTCAGCAGGTGGATATTTTTCTCAGCGACAAACTCATCAGTGACTCCACCAACACGTACCCCTATCGAGCCTACATCGAGACACTGTTGTCGTATGGCCGAGAGGCTAAAAATCTCAGCTGACAACCGCTTTATTCTACAGGGACACAGCCGAGCACATGGACACGGCGGACAATGGGGGATATAACAAACGGAAGGCTTTCACTGCGAACAGTGCCTCGGTGGATATGATGGGTCGACTGCATGCAGACATGTTCATGCAAGACTGGTACCTCTTGAACAAGATCCCCATCAAAATCCGACTGATACGGGCGCCTCCGACCTTCGCCTTAATGGCCACTAACGTAGAGGGGCATGCAGCGGACTATAAGATTGTCATCCAAGACGCAGTCCTGTATGTCCGAAAAGTGAAACCGAATCCAGCCGTTCAATTGGGACACATGAAAGCCTTGGAAACAAAACCAGCGCAGTACCCTATCCGACGTGTACAAACCAAAGTGTTCTCTGTGCCTGCTGGAAATATGGGCGCTAACAAAGAAAACCTGTTCCTGGGGGAACTACCCAAGCGATTGATCCTGGCCTATGTGGAAAATACCAGTTTCAGCGGAGCCTACCCAGAGAATCCGTTTGAATTTAAACATTTCGGCATCAATTTTGTGGCCCTGCATGTGGATGGACAACAGGTGCCAGCCACGGCCTTAACACCGAACTTTGGGCGGAGGAATTTCATTCGAGCCTATCAGAGCCTGCTTACAGCCACCGGTCAAATCAACCAGGACGAAGGGAATTTCATCAGTCGGGAGCACTACGCGAACGGATACACGTTGTTCTGTTTCGATCTGACCCCCACCTTAGAGAACGACCATCAGCTGGCCCTGGCCAAGCAAGGCAACTTACGGTTGGAAATCCACTTTGCACGAGCCCTGGCGACAACCGTCAATGTGATCCGCTACGCCGAGTTTGACAACATCATTCAAGTGGACAAGGCGCGCAACGTCCTGTGTGACTTCTCCACCTAACATGGATACAGACCAGATAACCACCGTGCTGGAGAATGACCCAGAGACACGTAGGGTCTTTCAAGAGGTGTTCGCCCGAGATGTGTTTCCATTAGACCGTATGTATCCGGCTGCTTACGTTCTCAACACGGACCCGATGGATCGACCCGGTGAACACTGGGTGGCCGTGTACTTGACAGAACAGCAGGGGGAATACTTTGACCCGTACGGTCTGCCACCCCTCCATCCTGATTTAACAGACTTCATGGATCAAGGCACAGAGACGTGGTGTTGGAACAGTCAAACGTTGCAAAGCCTGACCAGTGGCGTGTGCGGACAATATTGCTTGTTTTACCTGTACCATCGATGCCGGGGAACACCCTTATCTACCATCGTACAGATGTTTGACGAGTACCCCCAGGCCGAGGACCGCGATGTACTCGTCTGTGACTGGGCCGCCCATCATTTCAATGTACAAGCCCCGTTCTGGGCTTAAGTTAATGACAAGCCCCTTGTTCTGGGCTTCAATGTACAAGCCCCTTGTTCTGGGCTTCAGTTAATTACAAGCCCCTTGTTCTGGGCTTCAGTTAATTACAAGCCCCTTGTTCTGGGCTTCAGTTAATTACAAGCCCCTTGTTCTGGGCTTGAGTTTTCACGTGGTTGTTCTCACGTTGTTGTTGTTCACTGAATAAAAAAAAAAAAAAAATGAGATCTCACCAAAAAACCCTGTCTTGTGTGTTTTATTCCTAATGCATCAATGCTCAATGTGGAGATTCAGTCAAACTGAAATCAGTGGTGTAGGATGGGGTCAAAATGTAACCCATCAAGTTTAGAATGCAAGAGCACTATAGTAAAAAATAGAGAGCCAATGAAATCAGCCTACAGACCAAGTACGTGTTTTTGGTCTAGGTTTGGAGCGGGCATTTCATTGAGGTACGTGTATACGGTGAGTGAAAAGACTCGTCCAACACGTATAGATTATGTTGATGACTATAAGTTCTAGGTAACCCATCAAGGTTAGAATGCAAGAGCACTATAGTAAAAATAGAGAGCCAATGAAATCAGCCTACAGACCAAGTACGTGTCTTTGGTCTAGGTTTGGAGCGGGCATTTCATTGAGGTACGTGTATACGGTGAGTGAAGAGACTCGTCCAACACGTATAGATTATGTTGATGACTATAAGTTCTAGGTAACCCATCAAGGTTAGAATGCAAGAGCACTATAGTAAAAAATAGAGAGCCAATGAAATCAGCCTACAGACCAAGTACGTGTCTTTGGTCTAGGTTTGGAGCGGGCATTTCATTGAGGTACGTGTATACGGTGAGTGAAGAGACTCGTCCAACACGTATAGATTATGACTATAAGTTCTATGAGCATAATGCATGAAAGTGGCTTTGAACACCGTATTAGCCAATCAGTGGCCTAGAATGGAGCCAAAGGTAACCCATCCATGTCCAGAAAAACATTACCCGGGTGTACAAGAACCCAGATGTAGGCGCGGACGTCAGCGAAAGCACACCGTGAATACCCCAATTCGATTGGCTGATTGTTCGATCGCTGATTGGTTCTTTTTCTCGACCGCTGATTGGCTCTTTTTTCTCGACCGCTGATTGGTCCAAATGGAACTGCCCATCTTTCCCAGGTTCATCTAGAATCCCCTTTTTTGTGCTCAAGCTCTGACTATAGCGATGCCGCAACATTGTCTCATTGGACATTGGACCGTCTGACCTGGAGGTGACCCTTTGACCTTTTGACCCGCGTCCGCGCGCGCGCACTGCCGGGGATGACGCGGGATGACGCGCGCGCGCGCGCGCGCTGCGGGGCGCTGGGGCGGGGCGGGAAAACACCCCGGCGGTTGAACATTGGAACTCTTGTGGGTTTGGAGGATGAACATACGGACGTCTAAGGGAAAAAATTGGAACTCTTCTATGTTTGAAGGTAGTGTTTAGTGAAAACCCGGAAGTGACGTCACAACCCACGTCACCTGCGTATATACTCCTGTAAAATAGAGCCGATTTTATTTCTTTGGAAGGGGCAAGGTCAATAGGACTTGCGCTTTTTATACTACTAAACTGTGAAGTAGATTACATCTTACATAGGCCTTAAGGCCGTGATATGCATATGAAGTATTCTGGGGCATGGTCAGTACTTTCCAATTTTCCCTTCGTCTACTACTCGCCGATTTTTTTGATTTTTTTATTATTTATTTATTTATTTATTTATTTCCTCGAGAGCTTTAAAATAAGACCTCACTCTACCCCATCGGGCCACTAGTGCTCCACCTAGACTCCAACATGTCCACCCCGTATGGATTTATACATACTAATATCCCAGTATATGAGTGTATATGGGTCTATATGGATCTATATACAAGCCTACCCGGTACTTTGATAGTTTTTTTCCATCGTATTCTACATGATCAACCTCATAGCTCATAGTAAAAGCCATAAAAAAAAACCGACCACCCCTATACCCATACAGGCCAAATATAGCGGACATGATCTTCGCCTGGGAATTGGTCTAGTCCGAGTTGTCTCCCTTGCACCAAAGCGTATAGATGGGACTGTGGTTTGGCTGGCGCGATTATCCGGGCAAATTGACCTTGAGCAGCCATTTTGTTAGCGTTTTGTTAGCGTCCTGCATACGGAGGACGATTTCACTGATCATTGTGTTGTTTTCTGAGCTGGGGAACATTCTCTGTCGCAGTTTATAACGGAACTTTCTTCCTTTCGGTGTCCGCTGAGATGAATAATGTGACGAAACTCTGCACGATTCATCGCCTGCATGTATACCCGTCACACGTAGACTGTAATCGAGGGAGTGTGCTGTGTTGTGTTCGAGCGGACGCATAAATTTGTGTGATATCAGACAGGAAACGTGAAAATTGATATTCTTTCACAGATTTCGAAGTGTATACAGTTCTGGTGAGCTGAACGCAGCCTTTATGAGCAGCGATTGAACGATGATGTAGGCCACCGAACAGGTTTTGTGGAATCAACATTCTGTAACACTCCCCCTTGACTGGAGGGATTTTATCGGACATCTGCAGTACGGAACGCTATTTGTTGCATACATTCGCTTATCGTGGCAGTCCGTATAATTTGTCAATTTTTGTGTTTGGTTTCGTGAGAGAGGACGACATTGGTTTTCATCAGTGCAAAACTCCCGCCCCCGACCCGCACCACAACAGTGAAAGCTGGTGGATGAAATTCTACTCCACGGGAACGGTTGGTGATACCCATATTTTTTTAGCATACGAATGCATCGTGATGAAGGCTTCATGGTGTGTTATACCCACCTAGGAAAAAAACAGCCCCAGATCATCTGGACTAAACTCTTTTATCAGGTAAGCTAGACTTTAGTACTATACTTGCGTTGAAACCCATGCAGACAACCTATTCAAATTTCAATGCATTGGCAACATAGCGTCGCACGAAATATACGCGCCCCTGTTGACCAGGATTTTTTTATACTCCCACAACAACAGACAATTTGAAGACAATTTTCTAGCGGGGTGTTTTCTTGAACATAATTGCTGTAATATACTCTTCTTTTTGTGGACGCTAAATATAGGGGAGAAAATGGCAACATTGTGACCAAACCATAACAGTTGACAGCTGTAAAAATAGATACCGTGGCATAAATTAGAGAGAGCATTTCAGTACACCTCAAAAAAATGAAACCTGGACGGGTATCCTTCATCTCGAGGGGACGCAAGTTCGATTCTTGCTTTCATTATGTGAGTATGTGTTGGACATGTGATCTTTAAATTTTATTATCATCAATACACCTAAACGGTATAGTTCAACCCCACCCCAGCCCAACCGATGCCCCTTCATGAATGCTTCACATTGATACCTCACTCGACCCCACTGGACCAGTAGTCAATCCCCTAGCTCCAAAAAGGCTATTTCCATACCCTTGGGTCACCGCGCATGCGCAGAATGACCCTAATTCAACCCCACACCCAGTCCATCAGATGCTCCTTCACCTAAGCTTCAATTTGATACCTCACTCGACCCACTACCTGCAAAAAAAAAAAAAAATTTTTAGCTCCTTCAGGAGTGTATAATACACTCTAAAATTTTTTATTTTTTTTTTGGAGGTAGTGGGTCGAGTGAGGTATCAAATTGAAGCTTAGGTGAAGGAGCATCTGATGGACTGGGTGTGGGGTTGAAATTTTTTTTTTTACTATTAAAAAAAGGAAAAAAAAGAAAATCATACCCTTCGGTCACCGCGCATGCGCAGAATGCCGATATTTCAACCCCACACCCAGTCCATTAGATGCCTCTTCACGTAAGCTTCAATTTGATACCTCACTCGACCCCATTGGACCATTAGGGGCGCTCCTAGCTCCAAAAAGGCTATTTTCATACCCTTCGGCCACCGCGCATGCGCAGAATGCCGATATTTCAACCCCACACCCAGCCCATTAGATGCTCCTTCACTTAAGCTTCAATTTGATACCTCACTCGACCCCACTGGACCAGTAGTCAAGCCCCTAGCTCCAAAAAGGCTATTTTCATACCCTTCGGCCACCGCGCATGCGCAGAATGCCGATACTTCAACCCCACACCCAGCCCATCAGATGCTCCTTCACATAAGCTTCACTTTGATACCTCACTCGACCCCATCGGTCCATTAGTGGCTCCCCTAGCTCCAAACCGGCTATTTCCATACCCTTGGGTCACCGCGCATGCGCAGAATGCCGATATTTCAACCCCACACCCAGCCCATTACATGCCCCTCACATAGGCTTCACATTGATACTTCACTCGACCCCACTGGACCAGTAGTCAATCCCCTAGCTCCAACACGGCTATTTCCATACCCTTCGGCCACCGCGCATGCGCAGAATGCCGATATTTCAACCCCACACCCAGCCCATTAGATGCCCCTTCATGAATGCTTCACATTGATACCTCACTCGACCCCACTGGACCAGTAGTCAATCTCCTAGCTCCAAAAAGGCTATTTTCATACCCTTCGGCCACCGCGCATGCGCACAATGCCGATATTTCAATCCCACACCCAGCCCATTAGATGCCCCCTCACCTAAGCTTCACTTTGATACCTCACTCGACCCCATCGGACCATTTTATCTAGGGACTACTTTTTCTCCGCGGAAGCTTTTTCCCGAGACCGAATCACCGCCAGACATGACTGCATCACCGCGGATGAATACATTCTTGCACTCACTCACACCACCCACACATAGGCCGCCATCTTGTCCCACCACCCACCATCCACAGCCGCCATCTTGTCCCACCACCCGCCATCCACAGCCGCCATCTTGTCCCACCACCCACCATCCACAGCCGCCATCTTGTCCCACCACCCACACACACACAGCCGCCATCTTGTCCCACCACCCACCATCCACAGCCGCCATCTTGTCCCACCACCCACCATCCACACACGCCGCCATCTTGTCCCACCACCCACACACACACGCATGCGCACACCACCAATTGTGACGTCACCCAAGGTTCTGCGCATGCGCAGTGAGGCGCTGAGACGTGAATTTACGCCTTGTATACTACTGACCTTTAAATCTGACAGTCCGCATTAGTTGGAGGGCAGTTCAAATGCCACCATTCTCATGGCATCAGATTTTATATCCCCTATTGTCATATATGGATGTGCACTGCAAGTTTGGTGTGCCTGAGGTAAGTCGTTCTAAAGATATCTTGGGAACGAAAAAGCTTTGACGGTTTCACATCAATTAAAGATGGCCGCCAAGTTTTCAACCAGTCTGGTCCAGATTCAATAGGGTTCTGCGTCACGAGCATGTGGATGTGCGCTGCAAGTTTGATGTGCCATGGGTAAGTCGTTCTAAAGATATCTTGGTAACGAGAAAGCTGTGACGAGCAGATGGACGGACGTACATGACGACGAAAATACCCTTCGGCCAAATTTGTTCAGGCAGAGAAGATAACTTTCCATGGGCCAAATAACGTTTGGAGACCCTACACTCACCAGCTTAACGTACTAAAGTCACCCCACACGGGCTAACTCAACCAACTAAGGGTGGGCCCCCTTGACTATAAGTGACTAAAGGGCAGTCCTTACAACACCATTCTCCCTTTTCTTATAGGGGAAGGGGCCAGTTCCAAATTACGTAAAACCACCCCCAACACCCACCCACAGACCCCGTCTGACCTCCATGGCACCCGTACTAAAGTTCTGCATATAACAGAATCCCAAGGAACCCGTGGGAATTGGCTTCGAAGAACGCCGATTCCCTCTCTGTATTCAGAATGCGTCTGATGATGCACGATGGAAGAGACGAAACGGAGACCAACATTCAATTAGACATGTTGTATTTCACGCTCAAGCGGAAGTCTGGAGAAGTCTCGGGCTGAATGAATATTATCCAATCGTTACGCAATGCATATATAATGAGCTATGAAGGATGCGCGCTTAGTGCAAGAATGTCCATATGCCGAGGAAGGCATAACATCACATCCTTCTCCTTTTGAAATCAGAGATGAACACTGGTGTACCATTAGCTAGAGATAGTGCATTATTCATGTTATTTACTAAACATCATGTTTGTATATGTACTTTCAAATACAGATCCTATCTATGGGACTCTCCAGAAATACAATATTTTCATTGAAGTTTACATTCTGCAAATGCAACATTTCTGAACAGAAATAGAACAAACTGTATTGTAATCATGAATCAAATTAACTTCACACCATTTGTAGGTATCTAATTGTCCGTCTTTAACTGCGGCAATTCTTCAATGATTTTCAGATTATAATAAATGGCAACTGTCACATAACTCACAGAACGAACTGTCAATATCATAAATGTTTCGCACATGTATTGTTACATGTAGTTCACATGATGCTGTGAAGACTAGTGAATTGAGGCTTGTTATGAATGTTACTGTTCATGCTGGAAACACTCAGATCAGACTTAAGACAAAGAAAACCAGCAAAACTCATTTGTGTATTGATCACATGTTGAGGTTGATGAAAACACATGTTGATTGCTAATTGGCACAAATTGATAAATCAGTCTAATCGATGAATCCCTCGCATCGATCAATTACACACGTTGATCATGTGTTAACACAAATTGATGAATCACACATGTATGTTGATCGCACGTTAACACAAATTGATGAATCACACATTTTGATCGCAGTTCACTCAGTTATGAAGTCCGCTAGAATTTTCGGTTTGATTTGTCTACCAAACCTTGACTTTGTGTGTCGGCTGTGCAGATCTATCTGGTGATTTCTCCACAGATCTGGTGGTTGGAACAGGTGGTGGAGGATTGCTGGGAGATTTCCCCAAGCCAGCATTGAATCGAGCTGATCAGGACTTTTCGTTGGCATGATGAAACGTCGGTTTCTCCGATATTCACCACCTTCCGTTGTACGGACCACATAGGAACGCGGAACGTACTTTGGTTATGACGGCTGGTTTCTATTTGCCACTTAACTGTTTCATATACACATCCTCTCCTTCATTTAAGGGCTTCAGGGGTTTGGCCCCACGGTTATAATAGTGTCGTCTGACTGCTTGTTTCTTTGTCAGATGCTGTGAGACCAGTTTCGGATTCTGGATGCGTGTGTTGACGTCACAGCCAGATTTCCATTGAGTCGCCGACTCATCAAGAGTTGTGCAGGTGACGCTTTGCTGTCGATTGTTGTGTTTCGGTACGCCAATAGATCCATGTACAGATCACTTCCATCACGTGTCGACTTCTTCAGAAGTGTTTTGGCCACTGGCACATACTTCTCAGCAAATCCATTGGATTGGTGGTGATATGGACTATTCAGAGTGTGCTTGAAACCCCATTATTTCGTGAATGCCTGGAATTCCATGGACGTGAATTGGGATCCATTGTCTGTTATCAATTCTTCACAAACACCGTGACGTGCCAAGATGGATTTTGTGAAGTTGATCACGGCATGAACTGTTATGTCTGGAATTTTGCACATCTCAAAATAATGGCTGTAGTAGTCGGCAATGATGAGATAGTTCCGATTGTTCCAGGTAAACAGATCTGAAGCCAATAGCTTCCCGGGACCATCTGGCACTGGGGGCGACATCATGGGTTCTTTGGATACCGAGTTTCTGTGTTCAAGGCACACGCTACACTGATTGACTAAGTTCTCAATCTGAGCACACATTCCAGGCTAGTATATCAGATCTCTTGCGCGTCTTTTGCAGAGTTCCTTTCCAAAATGACCTGAATGTATGTGTTTTAGCATGTCTGAGCGTAGTGATTGTGGGATGACCAGTTTGTCACCCTTGAAGATTATTCCGTCAAGTGTTGTTAGTTCATCGCTGACGTGCCAGAAATCTCTCAGGTCTTTGTCCACTTCCTGTTTGTTTTCTGGCCAGCCCTGTTGAATACTGGCTGGGAGTTTGACAAATGTCTCATCCTTCGAGGTCTCAGTTTTAATTCTGGCTAATTTCTCATCAGTGACAGGGGTACACTGGTAAACTGCATGTACGTGTTCCTCTAGGCTAACATCTTCGCGAGCATCATATTCAGGTTTGTAATTCCTAGACAGCGTGTCTGCTATTGGAATATCTTTCCGAGGACGGAATTAGACTTTCAGGTCGTAGAGCTGTAGACGCAACATCATTCTTTGGAGACGAGGTGGTGCAGCTGCCAATGGTTTTTTCATGATTATCTCCAGAGGTTTATGGTCACTGTGGACCGTCACAGATTTCCCATAAATGTATTGGTGAAACTTTTCACAGCCGAACTGAATGGCCATCATCTCTCTTTCTATCTGGGCATAGTTCGTCTGTGTTGAGGTCAAGGCTCGAGACGCGTAAGCTACGGGTTTGCCCTCTTGTAATAATACAGCACCCAAACCCGACTGAGATGCATCCACTTGGACTGTCACATCCTTTGCTATGTCATAATAGACCAGCACTGGGCCAGGGGATCGCGTGATGATCGACTTGATATTTGCGAAACCCATTCTGCATCATCCTTCAACAGTTCTCGGATAGGGGCTGTGGCCTGAGCTAGGCCTGGCGTGAACTTGGTCAAGTAGTTTATCATGCCCATTACGGTTTCAAGCTCCTTCTTGGAGGTAGGGGCAGACATCTGATCAATGGCTAGTATCTTATCAGGGTCGGGTTCGAGTCTCTCTGTCGACAGCGTGTGTCCAAAACTTCGTTTGTGACACTCCGATTTCTATTTTGTCAGGATTCAAGTGTAGTTTCTTCTCACGACACCTTTGTAGGAGTGACCTGAGGCGACCGTCGTGAAGTTGGCGTGTAGGGGCATTGACCAAGATATCATCGACCAGAATTTCGACCCCGTCCAGACCTTCCAAGGCTTCATGAACTTTCTTCTGAAAGATTTCTTGCGCCGATACCAGACCAAATGGCATCCTGGTAAAAAAAAACACCGGCTGACTGGAGAATTGAAAGTTGTTAGCTTACTGCTCTCCTCATTCAGATGGATCTGCCAGTATCCCGAATTAGCATCCAATTTAATGAAGAATTTTGCATTCGCCAGTTTGTGAGTTATATCTTCTATGGTCGGTAATGGGTAATGCTCACGCATAATGTTGTCGTTCAGATTTTTGGGATCAATGCAAATTCGAAGAGACAAATCCTTCTTTGCCACGGCAACCATCGAACTGACCCAATCAGTAGGCTCATCAACATGTTTGATTACCCCAAGTGATTCCATGCGTTTCAATTCTGCCCTAACTACTCTATCCTTGAGTGCAATTGGCACTCTGCGAGGGGCATGTATAAATGGATGTGCATCTGGCTTCAGGCGAATTTTCACCTCTCCTGGCAAACATCCTAGACCGGTGAAAACGTCATCGTATTCTTTCACCACAGTTTCTCTGGTCAAAGCTGGCATGTTGACAGGTTGGTCAACGGTCACCAGAAGCCTATACTGTGAAGTCATGTGGCTCTGTCAGTATGTCGGCACCTCTTCCCACTTCCCTTATATGCGTTGTAATTTTTGTCTGTATATGGCGAGATTCTGCTGGTGGACGTTTCCTCACCGAGGCCCACCCCCTGTGCAGACCTGGCATTGTGGAAAGTTGATGCTGGGTCGACATCGGGCCTTACAGACTAGTCTTTTGTGTTGAATGCCGTCATTTTCATCTGACGACGATACAGCTCACAAATCCCCAGTGTACGAGTTGTCACAGCGAAACAGCTCACCAATTACCAATCTACGAGTTGTCATGTCATCCAAGTTGCCACATGAACAGGTACAATAAATTACAAGCGTCTGGTCCGTCATTCATAATTCAGCCGTCGTCCATTAGAGAATATCCGCATCCATAATCCAAAGACCTATTCCATATAACAGTATTAGCATCAAATTCAAAAAAACAATCATAGTATACATAAACATAGGCTTGTTTCCTGCAATGGGGCCCTCGGTGGCCGAGTGGTCTAAGGCGCTTCGCTAGTGACCGCTAGCCTCACACCGCTGAACCGGCACGGGTTCGAGCCCAGCTGGTCCATGTGTGAAAGTTTGTCGGTTACTTGCCGAAGGGCGGTGGTTCTCTCCGGGTACTCCGGCTTCCCCCACCAACCAAACTGACTGTCACCATATGAGTGAAACAAACTTGAGTGTGACATTAAGCCAAATTCTCTCCCTCTCTGTTTCCTGCAAGAGAGAAGCGGTCAACAGTTTTCAATGATGCCGGCAAGACATCATGATATTCCAAAAATATCAAATCCGTGTCGCTGATCAGTATTCTTAATCCATAATATTCGTTGTAAAGTCGTCATCTAAAGAATGATGTATCTCAATCACGCTCTGATTGTGACTGTTCATATGAGTACCACGAGGATCTTGAAGTACATGGGTTCATACGGCCCCTAGCCCCAGGTTAAGCGAAATTAGACACAAGTTACGAAACGTAACGCCATAGATCTTGTACGCTACGCTCGTATTTTGCTATCAGCATGCGATATGTATCGCCAAATTTGAGAAACTTTGAGTGGAGGCGCTTGGTGGTGCAGCCCTGTTTTATAAGTTTCTGCA